>SZWC01004160.1:116224-150807 GCA_023375785.1 Penium margaritaceum
ATATGCTGCAGCAGACACAGCAGGCTCCACCGCCTCATCTGAGCTACCTGAGGACCAGCTTCAGCGTGAGGAGTCGTCCATGTTCCCACAGTCTCCGGGCTCCCGTAGCCACGACGGAGCAGCGACATACATGACGGAGTCAGATGATGATCCATACTCTATCATCGAGCAGGTGGTAGCGACCAGCGTTCTCGGCGAGACAGTGCGTGAGCGCCAGCTGCGCTTGTTGGTCGCCTTGACGGACATTGATGAGCCGGAGCCCTGTACACCTGTGTCCATTATGGCGGCAGTCGAGGACACCGGAGCAGATCCATACATGCAGATTGAGTCACCTCGTCAGCAGGAGCTGAGTTCTGCCCCCTCGATTTCACCTCTTGGTGACGCTACGGATCACATCGACGCCGAGAGTGGCAGTACCTGCACGGACGACGCCACCACATGCTCTACGGACTCTGACGATTCCTCCTTCTCCTTCTCTCTCGGCATGCGACCGCTCATTCCTTGCATGACAGCTGCATCCGATGGTCCAGCGTCTCAGCACATTGCGAGCTTGGTTGACCCCCAGGAGGATGCAGTAGCACCAGTTCTATCGTCTTCAGCACCAGAGATGCCGATGGCGCTATACTCACGAGTTGTGGAGTCTGCATCTGCAGCATCCAGTGAGGCAGAGTTTATTCTACACCAGGTCGACATGGGCCACCTCGACATGTCCGAGGCAGATTATGCTGATCTGCAGGAGCGTGTAGTCATGTTACAGCGGGAGATGGTGGCAGCGCGTGAGCGATTCTCCGAGGAGGGCAGCATCACTGGTACCGGCAGGAGCCTTCCGGCAGCAGCAGTGATGCTGAGCGTGCCTTCGGCTTCCGCCATCCTGGCTCCTGTCGCCCCCATCATCGCTCCTCCTTCTGCTGCCATCACGCAGTTTCATCCACCCGACTCACCTGCCCCATCTTCATCTTCATCCGCGAGTGGTGATCCGGTTCGTCGCTCCAGCTCTCCTCCTCCGGCGGTACACCCCTGTGCCTCAGGGTGCTCTATCCGGCCTCCGAGGCCAGCTCCGCCACTTCATCCACGCACGCGTGCTGCTCGCCCATTCCCATTCCTCCGGCGTACACAGATGCATCGCGACAGTGCGGAGGCAGGAGAGACTGTGAGTTGGGACCCTTGGCAGTCACGCGAGGACTGGTATACCCCAGGTGATGCAGATTCACGTGAGGAGTCGTAGCCGGAGACACCAGTTCGTCGTTGAGGGAGGGATTTCGACTCGCACGTGACAGGGGGAGCTATCTCTGCATGTTGGACACAGCACATGACTCATCGCCCAGGATCTGTTCAGCTACGACGTCAGCATCTCTATCGAGGACATCGCTGTCAGGTTCATCTGCCCAGGGGGAGTGTTGGTTTGTGTGGCTTCCACCCGTCACGACCGACACTGCTAGTTTACCGATATACCCACATTCGGGGTATATGGCAGAGGAGAGCGTGACGACACGACGGGCCTCCGGACTGCACCGAGACTTCTCCAGCACCTACGACAGCGCCGGCGAGACGCGGTCGATGCGTTCCGGCAGCCATGTGGGCTTGTCAGGAGGTAGGAGAGTTTTCTCGGTGGGTTCAGACCCGCGCACCCGGTTGACTGTACCGGTGCGACGAGGAGACCCGATGGCTATTGTGGGGCTTCCGATGTTCGGAAAGCCATCTGTGATGACTGGACGCTGATTCTGAGATTTTCTGGCACTGTTCCTATTTTCTCGGTGGTCGAGACCCGGACCCTGGTACCGCCAGTGTCACGAGGAGACCATGTGATCGTGTGTCTTAGTGTGTCGCTATACTTTGGGTGGCATGTGCATGCGAGCTGTTGGTCGAGACCCGGACCCTGGTACCGCCAGTGTCACGAGGAGACCATGTGATCGTGTGTCTTAGTGTGTCGCTATACTTTGGGTGGCATGTGCATGCGAGCTGTTGGTCGAGACCCGGACACGTGGTGCATTGCACCCGTGTTACGAGGAGATCCTCCCTTGATCCTGTGTTTGGATGATGATACTATTGAGTTTGATTGCTCGTAGTGGTCGAGACCCGGGTACTCGGAGAGCTGTTCCGGTGCCTCGAGAAGACCACCGTTATTGTTATCGTGGTGTACGGAGTGTGTTCTCCCCGCTGACCCGTTTCGGCTCAGCGGGGGTGACGGGGCCCGGTGCGGCTAGCTGCCGGCGCCCCTACTTAAGCCCGCTAGGGGCTCATTTGTACTCTCTCCTTGTTCTTTACATTCAGCGTTCCAGACTTAGCCAAATTCTTGCCATCTTGCGTCGCACTCACACACAGAGCTCATGTTCGTTTTTGCATGGGCCTGCATGCCCTAAATCATTTCCAATTGAAAGTGGTCAAAGCTGACATAATGTACGAGAAGGGTCGCCGGACGGCGAGGGCAGTTGGCCGAATTACCCTCGACTATCTAAGTGAAAGTCGAGGTCTCAACGCGCGATGGGTCATTTTTACAAGGACCAAAATGCCCCCCCGGAAAGATTAGGGACTCGTGTATGTCTGGTAGGTAACAATCCTCCCCTGCTTCTCTTGGATAAGCCTCGTTTGCACCAGCACTGGATATTAAACCACATTTGCCTCTGGGGCGAATACATCTGCGCTGTTGTATATACGCCACGCACCCACCGGGACTATCAGGCGAGAATCTTGACGAGGGCAGGTGCCTGTTTTGATAGCGAAGTTGTAAGAAATGTCGAGGAGGCGCTTTCATGTCTAGTTTATGCCTAAGTTCGAAAAGCCACTATATTGAAGACCGCTACCCTAGAAGTTGCCGATCCAATATGCCGAACTGAAGGCAATTTTTCTGCGAAAAGCAAATCGTGCGTGGCTGAATAGGATACGAGACCCGTCGCAGCAAAAGACGGACTACCCCTGTGGCCGCGTTCCCTGACTGGCTTGCCGATAGGAAGATTCCAGCCGTGCGATACACGACTAAGCACATATCGAACAGTCAAAGCCCTAATTCAGTGACCCCATCAGTTTAACGCGGACGCATCCTATGACTCTCTCGGAGTGCGACTATTTTTCTGAATAGTTAGCCAACATGATATTTCCTTCTAAACAATCCCGTAGCCATAGTGATTAACAGTTAGCAGATAGGCATCTGACAGAATGGCGCCTCCGATACAGGCCTCTCCGCTACACTAGGAACTTTTGAAGCATTGAAAAGGAAATGCCTAGGCAGCAGGTTGGGGCAGCAGCGTTGTTGATGCAGCATGCGGGCTTCCACGCTCGTTGCTTAAGTCAGCTGCCCCCTCAGTCTGCTGCTCTAGAGTCCAAGTCTGGAAGCTCTGGGTTTGTTACTCAGAAATGCGCGCGCCAGTGTTAGCGTCAGAAGGCAGCTGAAAACTGTAAGTGATTGATTAGGAATGAAGAATAAACAACAATGGGAGACCCCTCCAAGTTCTAGGCCCCCCCCAGCTCTGTAGATCTTGTTACGCAGTTCATCAGCCAATCAGAGAATAGCTCAGTTCAGGCTGGCAGGTTTTCTCGGTGAGGCCTGCCAGGCAGCCGACAGCCCAAAACCCGGGCGTCGTCCGTTTTGCCTGAAAACTGGACCATACCATAATACCGACGCTGCGAACACAGCCGTGCGGTCAGAATCTGCTAGAAAAATAGTAGCAAGGAGTTATGGCAGCCTAAACCCAGATAGTGCCCACAATGGTTTATGCTGCCAAACAGGGCCATGCAACATGCAACTGGGACCCTAGGTAGTGCATGACGATGCAGACGCGATGGGACGCGCTGGACGCATGCAAGCAGCAACTGCGGTGTCAATGACCGCCGGTAGCACGACCGCCGAGGAGGCCTGCCGATGGAGCTGAGCGCGTCACCGGAGAGAGGAGGCTCCAGCGAACCACGAGAAGACCTCAGCGTGCATCGGCTCCACCGGACGACACTCCATCAGCGTCGAGTCTCGCCGTCAGTCATCTACACGCCGATGTACACAAGCCGGGAGGACACAACAGAGCACAATGAGAGATGCAAAAAAACCAACACTCCCCCATGACTCACAGGCGTAGTGCACATGGGCGGACAGGGACACGGTCATTATCCAGACTCCCCCAGGGCATGCAGAGACGCAGGCAGAGATAAAGAGAGAGCCACTCAAGGACGTACGCCGACCGAACTCACAGCCTTCTTGAACGAGTCGCGCTTCAGTGCCTTGGTCAAGAAGTCAGCCAACTGCCGTGCTGTCTCAACCCACACGATGCTGATGCTGCCGTCATGCAACAATGAACGCACATAGTGATACTCAACGTTGATGTGCTTTGTGCGTGTGTGATGCATGCCGTCATTGTCGGCGATGGCCATGGCACTCTCATTGTCACAATGCAACGTGATGGATGGGACGGACTGACGCAACTCGGACAACAAACGACGCAACCACACACTTTCACACGCGCCTGATCCAAGAGCCACGTACTCAGCCTCAGTAGTGCTGCGTGCAATGCACCCCTGCTTGCCACTGCGCCAGGACACAGCCGTGCCGCCAATCAGAAAGATCCAGCCTGTGCGACTCTTAACGTCCGGACTGCCGGCCCAGTCGCTATCGGTGTAGCCCACTGCGACAACAGACGGTTGACGGCGGAACATGAGACCTCGCCGAGGAGTCGAGACGACATAGCGCAGTACTCGGATCGCGGCCTCGTGGTGGAGGTAACGCGGCTCCTGAGAAAACTGGGCCAGGAGGTTGACGGCGAACGCGATGTCTGGACGTGTCGTCGTCGCCAGGAATATCAGTGACCCGATGACTCGTAGGTACGTGGTCACGTCAACTGGCTCCCCCACAATAGCTGGGTCAGGAATCTTCAGCTTCACCTGGCCATCGGGCGACATGGGTGAGGATGCGCTCGGCACGAGTGGCAGGTCCTCGGCGAAGCGAGTGGACAAAGTCTATACATAAGCAGCCTGATGGACATGGAGGATGCCCAGGGAGCGATCATGCTCGAGCTCCATGCCCAGGAAGACTCGGGCAGACCCGAGATCCTTCATCTGGTAGGTGGCATACAGCAGGTCCTTGACGTGCTGGATGGCGGCCGTGTCTGGCGACGCAACGAGGAGGTCGTCGACGTACACCGAAACAGCAGCGAAGGTCTGGCCTCGCGGACTGACAAACCGTGCAGGTTCCGTGGTGCTACGCTGGAGCCCACCACGAAAGAGCGTGCTACGGATCTCCTGGTCCAGCACTGAGGCGACTGCTTCAGGCCATAGAGGGCCTTACGCAGTCGCCACACTCTCCCGGTGCCATCTTCGAAGCCTGGTGGCTGCACCATGTAAAGCTCCTCACCCTCTAGTGAACCATGGAGAAAGGCGTTGCTCACATCCATCTGATGCAGCTCCCACCCATGTTGGGCGGCCAGGCTGAAGAGAGCCCGGCTGGTGGAGAACCGGCCAACTGGGGCGAAGATCTGGTCATAGTCGACCCTAGGGACCTGAGCAAACCCCTTTGCAATGAGGCGGGCCTTGTACTTGTCCAAGGACCCGTCGGGTTTCCACTTGCGCCGAAAGACCCACTTGGCACCGATGGCCTTCCGACCTGGAGGAAGGTCGACGAGGTCGTACACATGGTGCTGTCGGATAGCAGCTAGCTCATCGGCACAGGCAGCGTCCCAGTGTGCGGCCTCAGGAGAGGCTCGTGCCTCGTGCAAGGTGGCTGGGTCCTCCGGGCGTGCTGTGGAGCGGACTGAGAGAGCGTGTGCCTCTCGCGCCCCAGGTGGGATGCGCGCCAGGGTAGCCACGACAGCGTGCCGATGCTCGTGATGGAGCATGGCGTAGCCCAATGCGGAACCTGGGTGCAGATCTGCGATGATGGCCGATGTGGTCAGGCCCAGGGCCTTGGTGCCAGGGTCCCCACTCACGACCGTGGGAGTGGAGGAGGCACGGGGAGCCACAGGGGGTCGAGACGCTACCGAGCGCGGTGGGACGGTCTGCACGCTCACCGACGGCCTGGGTCGGAGGCTGCCGCCGGGGCCACGTGTGTAGCGTGGCAAGGTGTGCGACGGCGCTGAGTCTGATGGGCCAGTGGAGGCGACTGGGGCTGTCGGCCCAGAGAGATCAGCGGACACGACGGGGGGTGCCCGCCCGGAGGGACCAGCAGACGCGACTGGGGCAGCTGGCCCGGAGGGACCAGAGGACGCGACTGGGGCCGTTGGCCCGGAGGGACCACCGGACGCGACTGGGGAAGCTGGCCCGGAGGGACCAGCGGACGCGACTGGGGAAGCTGGCCCGGAGGGACCAGCGGACGCGACTAGGGCAGCTGGCCCGGAGGGACCAGCGGACGCGACTAGGGACGCTGGCCCGGAGGGACCAGCGGACGCGACTTGGGACGCTGGCCCGGAGGGACCAGCGGACGCTGGCCCGGAGGGACCAGTGGACGCGACTGGGGCAGCTGGCCCGGGGGGACCAGCGGACGCGACTGGGGCAGCTGGCCCGGGGGGACCAGCAGACGCGATTGGGGAAGCTGGCCCGGAGGGACCAGCGGACGCGACTGGGGACGCTGGCCCGAAGGGACCAGCGGACGGGACTGGGGAGGCTGGTCCGGAGGGACCAGCGGACGCGACTGGGGCAGCTGGCCCGGGGGGACCAGCGGACGCGACTGGGGCAGGTGGCCCGGGGGGACCAGCGGACGCGACTGGGGCAGCTGACCCGGAGGGACCGACGGACACAACTGGGGCAGCCGGCCCGGAGGGACCAGCGGACGCGACTGGGGTAGCCGGCTCAGAGGGACCGAAGAATGTGTCACCCGGACGCGGTAGGACGGAGGACGGACTCACCACTCCCCCACGCGACGGGATAGACACAGACGAGCCGGAGCAAATGAGATCGTGAGGAAACAGGTCCTCGAAGAAGAGGGCATCCCGGGACTCGACGATGCAGTGCCGGGAGGGGTCCCAGAAGCGCCAGGCCTTGGACTGACGAGAGACACCGAGGAAGGTGCAGGGACGGCCGCAGGGGGCGAGCTTGCCGCCCTGTTGTGGGGCGGGCAGCCAGACAATGGCGACACAACCCCAGACGCGAGCGGGGCGGAGGTCAGCGCGCTGACCGCACCAATGCTGGTACGGCGTGGACTGACGGGGAAGGGGACCGTGGGGAATCCGGTTCCAGACCCAGGTCATGTAGGCCATGGCTTCAAAGTAGAAGCCCTCGGAGAGACCGGACTCGACACGCATGGTGCGGATGGCGTCGGCCATGGTCCGGTTCCACCGCTCGGAGACACCGTTCTGGGCGGGTGTGTAGGGTGCCGAAGTCTCGTGGTGGATCCCGCGGGAGGCGAGGAAAGTCGTGGCCTCACCCATGTACTCGCCATCGCGATCGGAGCGAAAGCGGCGTAGGGAGCGGCCACACGCGCGCTTTGCGAGGACAAGCCAGTCCTGGATGGCCCGGGCGACATCGCTCTTCTGCCTAAGACAGAAGACCCAGCGATAGCGAGAGTAGTCGTCCGTGAGGGTGAGGACATAGCGGCCATGCTCGCCGACCGACTCGGTGGGGAGAGGGCCCATGACATCCGAGTGGACAAGGTCGAGAGGGGCGGATGCACGGGAGGCAGACAAGGGGTACTTGGACCGGTGCATCTTCCCTTGAACGTAGTCAATGCACTCTGTGGGGCACGGGAGAGGGAAAGTCTCCGGGTCAAGGCCCGAGGCAGGCTGGGTGCGAAGCATGCTGTCCACAGCGGCAGAGTGGACGTGCTAGAGGCGGCGGTGCAAGAGGCGGGTGTGCTGAGGAGAAAGTGTGCTGGTGACGAGCACATGGCCTGTGGCGGCCGACGAGGAGGAGACGGGAGAAGAAGAGGAGAGACGAGGAACATGCCACAGGTTGCCACGGGCGGTGGCATGCAGGACGACAAGACCAGACGGACGCAACGACACAGTGCCAACACCACGCGAGTGCACAACATCCATGCTCATGCGGTCAAGGGCAGTCACAGACAGGAGGCTGAGCTCGAGACCAGGGACGAAGAGGACATTGGTCAGAAAGACGTCACCGGCAGGACCACGAAAACGAACGACGCCAACACCACGGACAGGTAACACCTGTCCGGAGCCCGTCCAAACACCGGAGACATCGCCGACGGGACCGAGCACACTGAAGGCCTCACGAGAGGCCGTCATGTGATGCGTGGCCCCGGAGTCGATGATCCAGGTCTCAGCAGGGTCCTGGACCGGGGTCGCTAGATCGCTAACGGTCACATGGCAGCAGGCGAGGGACGCAGACGCAGTGGACGGAGGCGCGAAACGGGACTGCCAATCGTCAAGCCAAGCAATATCATCAAGGAGAGGGGCGGAGGAAACCGCGGGCGACGATGAGACAGACGATGAAACGGGACATGACCGCAGCTCAGTCTNACTGAAGGCCTCACGAGAGGCCGTCATGTGATGCGTGGCCCCGGAGTCGATGATCCAGGTCTCAGCAGGGTCCTGGACCGGGGTCGCTAGATCGCTAACGGTCACATGGCAGCAGGCGAGGGACGCAGACGCGGTGGACAGAGGCGCGAAACGGGACTGCCAATCGTCACGCCAAGCAACCTCATCAAGGAGAGGGGCGGAGGAGACCACGGGCGACGACGAGACAGACGAGGAAACGGGACACAACCGCAGCTCAGTCTCAGTCATGTAGGGCTGGGCAGGAGAGCAGGAGGTGATGCAACTCGCACTTCCCTAGGGAGGAGGGCGAGGCAGGCCGAGCTGGAGAGCGATGAACTGCTCCAACTGACGCTCATGGGAGGAGGGTCCGGGAGTGTAGACGGAATGCGGAGTAACGGTGCCGGAGCCCGGGTAGTAGGAGGGCTGCGCCGGTGAAGGGAGCGGGGGCGCCGACAGCTGCGGATAGTACTGCTGCGTCGCGGCTGTCTGCGGGACAGGCGAAGCTGCCGGAGTGGCAAAGCCGCTGGACGAGGTCAAAGTGGTCGGGCCAGCAACGGCGACGGCGGCAGAGGCGAGGCGGCTGTAATGAGGTGCCCCTATTTTTCTGGCATACTCGGGGCCTCGACCGAGTTTCTGGGGGCATCTGGGCCATTTTCCGTTCTTCGGAAATGTGGCTCGCGGTCGAGCTCACCTCCGCTCGACCGCGACTGCGCGGATGCGGGGATGCACGGACGCAAGGAGGAGCGAGCGAGCGAATGGAGCACGGCGTGCTCCACACGCCAGGGGCGTGTTTCGCTCGTCGCTTCGCGGCAGCGTTCCGATCATGCCACGCGAGGGTGGCTTTCACCCTCTCGGCGAGTAGCGTAACGGCGACGCTACCCGCCGAGGGGTTGTTTCGACGGACGGCCCCGGCAACTGCGGCGGTCAACGGCGGCAGTAAAACCGGTGACTGCGACCGTGCGACGGTCGCAGTTCTCCAGTGGCGTGCGCAACACGGTGACCGCATCCACCGCCGAGAAGCATACGAGAGCAATGACGCGGCTCGCCGAGAGACAAGATCGACCGTCGATCTCAACGATCGACGGCCGGGGACTTCTCGCACTAGACATTAGGTGCAAGTAGAGCACCAGGTTCAGGTGCAAGCAGAGCACCGAGTTCAGGTGCAAGTAGCTTGTCATAGCAAGCTAGGAAAGCAGTAGGCTGAGACCTGGGCTAGCCAGCTAGACAGTATAGATACCCTCTACTCAGTTCAATCTGATTAACCTGTATTTTCCAGCTCTGGCTTCCTAAAATCTCCAAGTCTATCTTTCCGCTGCGACTGTGCTCTCCACACACCAAGGCTAAATCTTCAGAGAGCACCCACTCTCACATCTGGTATCAGAGCCAAAGCCACGCGTTGGGCGGAAGCGCTACCGGAGCTCACGAAACTTCAAGGAGCGAAGGCACGAACTACGCTGGACAACGTCGAGGCTGATCGAGAGGGAGATTGCTGGACCAGACTTCGAAGCCAACGCACAAGCCAACCTCTGGAAAATTTTCTATATTTCCAGAGCGTCCACACGACCTACCGTGCGCGCACGGGAGACGACGGGTGACTCCCACGCACTTCGAAGACCTCAGATTTTCATCCCGGACTGCCGAATCGCTGCCGATTTTTTTTTTGATTGCTGCCGAAACGCTGCCAATTTTTTTCGAAGGATCTCCAGTGGCCAAAATTTATCTAGAGCCATGGAGCAGGCCCTGCAGCAGATCGTAGAGCAGCTGGAAGCCCTCAAGCTGGAGAACGAGCGGCTCAATCGGCAGATGGCTGATCTGCGGGACGGGACTAACGCTGGACAGGTTGGGGCGGCCCGGTCAAGGAGTCCGCCAAGACCAAAGCCAAAGGCTCCGGAAGCGTTCAATCCCTCTGTCAAGGGAGCGAGCGACCGGACCTGGTTGTTCGCGATGAACAGCTACTTTGGGGCTCTGGGTCACCCTCCCGAGGACGATGCTGTGCGTGTGTCATTCGCGGTGACACTGCTACGCGGAGCAGCATTGGAGTGGTGGAGGAAGCTGAATATGCTGGCCACTCGAGGTGGAGGTGGGAACGCAGCTGTGCAACATGCCGTGTTGTGGCAGCCAGGCGCGGGGCAAGCTGAAGCGCGCGTGCCGACGACATGGGAGCAGTTAGAGCAAGCCATCAGAGATCGATTTGATCTCGTGAACGCCTCCATGGTCGCACGCAACAAGCTGAAGCAGCTGAAGCAGATCGGCTCGGTGCAGGAGTACACACGTCGTTTTTTGGCGTTGTGCTCGGAGATCGACGACATGAGCGAGCCGGAGATGGCGGACAAATACCATGACGGCTTGAAGGCAGAAATTCAGCGCACGCTGGCACTCAGTGGAATCACGGAGTTCCAGGCGATGGTAGCCACTGTTGAGCGCGTTGACGCGCTATGCTACCATCGAGGGGGTTTTCATGAGAAGCAAGAGAATTTTCAGCGTCAAGCACAGCACCCACAAACTGACCCTATGGAGATCGATGCAGTGCAAGGGGGCCAGCAGCAGAGCAAGCCGCGTGGTGGGAACTGCTGGATCTGCGTGAAGCCTGGGCACCACAAGAAGGATTGCAAGAAGAAGCACCAGGGAAACGGCAACCAGCAGTGAGTGGCGGGCGGCCATCTGTTGGGAAAGCCTCATCCGCATCAGCGAACACCAGCCCCGAAAGTCCTTCGACAACTAGGGAGCTGCCAAGTGTATTGCTGCGGAGCGAAGGAAGCGAGAGCGTTCTGGGAATCCTCCTGAAAGCCGAAGTTTTATCGGCTGGTTCTGCGGACGGCGAGGGGCGCCATACTCGCCGGCAGATTAAAGCATTGCTCGATTGTGGCGCGTCGCACTCATTCTTCAGCGACGAGCTTGCAAAGAGGTTGGGGCTTGCACGGCTACCCGGGAAGCCAACTACGGCCAAGTTGGTGCAAGGGGAGCTGGAGTGCGGACTGCCTCTGAAGCCTCTAAGGATCCGTCTGGGCAAGCTGTCGTGCGATGTGAACTTCCGCACGTGCCCGATGGACACCTACGACGCCATTTTGGGGCGTGACTGGCTGCACCGGTGGAATCCTGCTGTGGATTGGGTGCGCAGCCAGGTGAAAGTGAAGAGATACGGAGAGCAAATTATTTTGCCGTTGTGGGCAGAGGAGAAGGACTCCAAGGCAGGCAAGGTGCCATATTTGAGTTACGTGCAGCTGAAGCGCTGTCAGCGCAAGGGGGATCAAGTGTACCTTGTGTGGATGTAGCAAAAGGTAGCAGCTAAAGAAGTGGAAGTGTTGGCAGCAGAGACAAAGCAATCGGAGGGAGAGCAGCAGAAAGCACCTGTAGCAAAGCTGTCGGAAGGCGTCAAGGGAGTGTTGGACAGCTACGGTGATGTGTTTCCTGCTGAGCTGCCAAAAGGTTTACCACCGAAGCGGGACATCGACCACAAAATTGATCTGGTTCCGGGAGCAACTCCAACGGTACGAGGTGCTTATCGCATGAGCGATAATGAGCTCGGTGAGATGAAGAAGCAGTTGGAGGAGCTGACGGAGCAGGGGTTCATCAGATCGTTGGTGTCACCTTACGCTGCACCGGTCCTCTTTGTGAAGAAAAAGACAGGGGAGCTGCGGATGTGCGTGGACTATCGCGCACTAAACAACGTAACGATCAAGAACCGGTACCCACTGCCAATGGTCGAGGAGCTGTTTGACCAGCTGAGGGGAGCGCAGTTCTTTAGCAAGATTGACTTGCGCTCGGGGTAACATCAAATCCGGATTGCGGAGCAGGATGTGGAGAAGACGGCGTTTCGGACGCGGTACGGTCATTTCGAGTACCTCGTGATGCCGTTTGGGTTGACCAACGCTCTTGCAACGTTCATGAGCCTCATGAACAGGATCTCCCACCCTCACTTGGACCAGTTTGTGGTGGTGTTCCTCGACGACATCCTCATCTACTCCCGAACTCTGGAAGAGCATCAGCAACATCTTCGGCAGGTGTTGGAAATTCTACGGAGAGAGAAGTTGTTTACAAAGCTCTCCAAGTGTGAGTTCGAGAAAAGGGAGGTGGAGTTCCTTGGGCACATCGTCAGCGGCAAGGGTCTCCGCATGGACCCGAAAAAGGTGGAAGCAGTGAAGCAGTGGCCGACACCAAAGTGCATGCGTGACATTCAGGTATTCCTGGGGTTTGTCAACTACTACCGGAAATTCATCCGGGGGTACGCACAAAAGGGTGCGCCGCTGACTCAGCTGCTCAGGAAGGATCACCAATGGGAATGGGGCGATCAGGAGTAGAAGAGCTTCAATGAGCTGAAGGCTGCAATGTGTGACGCTCCGGTCCTGGTGCATCCAGATTCATCCAAGGAGTACGTCATGGCGACGGACGCAAGCGACTATGCCATTGGGGCGGTGCTGATGCAGGATCACGGGAAAGGACCGCAGTCGATTGCGTACGCGTCTCGCAAATTGCGAGGTGCGGAGTTGAACTACGCAATCCATGAAAAGGAGATGCTGGCGGTGATCCATGCGTTCAAGCACTGGAGGTGCTACCTCGAGTCGCGGCGCTGCGTGGTCTTCACGGACCATTATGCTCTGAAGTACCTGAAGACGCAGCCGAACCTCAGTCACCGACAAACTCGATGGATGGAGTTTCTTGAGGGGAGTTTTGACTACGAGATCCTGTACAAGCCTGGGAAGGTGAACCCGGCAGACCCTCTGTCGCGGAGGCCGGACTTGAGCCTCAATGCCATCTCAGTGCTGATTGGATCTCCAGTCATGCATAGCCTATTCAAGCACGGCTATGGCGTGGACAGTGAGTTCACGGGTGGTGCGCTGAAAGACGCTACGTGGGATGGTGTGTATTGGCGAAGGGGTCAAGAGCGGAGGATTGCCGTGCCGGACTATGCGCCATTGAAGCAGTTGTTGCTGGAGGAGGCGCATGACACCCACTACTGGGGTCATTTCGGCTTCGACAAGACGCTGAAAGCCTTGACACGCCAATACTGGTGGTCGTCAATGACGAGTGATTGCAAGAGGTTTGTGAGCAGCTGCGATGTGTGTCAACGCATCAAGGCGCGGAGGACCAAGCCACCAGGGGAGCTGCAACCATTACCTATACCAGAGAGGCCGTGGACAGATATCTCGCTCGACTTCATTGGCGGGTTGCCTGTGACGCAGCAAGGCAACAACACGGTGTTGGTGGTGGTGGACCGCTTCATCGCATGTCCTGAGAGTATCACAGCTGCCGGGACAGCTCAACTCCTCCTCAGTCATGTCATCAAGCTGCATGGAGTGCCACAGTCGGTGGTCTCAGATTGCGATCCACGCTTCACTTCGCGATTCTGGAGAGATCTCATGGAGAATCTGGGCACGCGAGTGCAGCTGACCACAGCATACCACCCACAGAGCGATGGGCAGACAGAGCGCACGAACCAGACACTAGAGCAGCTGCTGCGGAGCATGGTCCCACCGGATGGAGAGGGTTGGGAGGAGAAGTTCGGACTGGCAGAGTTTGCCTACAACTCAGCGGTGTCAGCATCAACAGGAAAGTCACCGTTTGAGGTGGTCTATGGCCACCAGCCACTGAGCCCAGCCGCTCTTGCTACGGCAACATCTCTTCCGGCTGTGCAGCAGATTGCTGAAGGGTTTGCCACCACTTGGGACGTGGTGCGGCAACGGCTGTTGAAGGCACAAAAGCAACAGAAGTGGCAGGCTGATAAGCATCGCTCTGCGGAGGAGTTCCAAGTGGGAGATCATGTGATGCTGAACTCTGCTAATCTGCAGCTGATGGGAGTTGGGAGTCCAAAACTAAAACCACGATGGGTGGGTCCGTTCCGCATTCTGGAGAAGCGGTCGGCCGTCTCATACAAGCTGGAGCTGCCAGCTCACTACACCATCCATCCGGTGTTCCACATCTCCCTGCTTCGTGCCTATCGCGACCCCAACACCTTCTTCCAGGGTCGCGGGATAGCTCCACCTCCTACTGTCTGGGTCGAAGGAAGTGAGGAGTTTGAGGTGGAGAAGATTCTGGCGGACCGCCAGAGGGGACGACGGCGTGAGTTCCTGGTGCAGTGGAAGGGGTACCCGGCTGAGCACAANTGTAATGAGGTGCCCCTATTTTTCTGGCATACTCGGGGCTTCGACCGAGTTTCTGGGGGCATCTAGGCCATTTTCCGTTTTTCGGAAATGTGGCTCGCGGTCGAGCTCACCTCCGCTCGACCGCGACTGCGCGGATGCGGGGATGCACGGACGCGAGGAGGAGTGAGCGAGCGAATGGAGCACGGCGTGCTCCACACGCCAGGGGCGTGTTTCGCTCGTCGCTTCGCGGCAGCGTTCCGATCACGCCACGCGAGGGTGGCTTTCACCCTCTTGGCGAGTAGCGTAACGGCAACGCTACCCGCCGAGGGGTTGTTTCGACGGACGGCCCCGGCAACTGCGGCGGTCAACGGCGGCAGTAAAACCGATGACTGAGACCGTGCGACGGTCGCAGTTCTCCAGTGGCGTGCGCAACACGGTGACCGCATCCACCGCCAAGAAGCATACGGGAGCAACGACGCGGCTCGCCGAGAGACAAGATCGACCGTCGATCTCAACGATCGACGGCCGGGGACTTCTCGTACTAGACATTAGGTGCAAGTAGAGCACCAGGTTCAGGTACAAGCAGAGCACCGAGTTCAGGTGCAAGCAGAGCACCGAGTTCAGGTGCAAGTAGCTTGTCATAGCAAGCTAGGAAAGCAGTAGGCTGAGACCTGGGCTAGCCAGCCAGACAGTATAAATACCCTGTACTCAGTTCAATCTGATTAACCTGTATTTTCCAGCTCTGGCTTCCTAAAATCTCCAAGTCTATCTTTCCGCTGCGACTGTGCTCTCCACACACCAAGGCTAAATCTTCAGAGAGCACCCAGTCTCACAGCGGCGCTCTCGCTGGCGCCGCATGGTAGCGATGACGCGCGCCTCGTCCGTCGGGAGAGGACACGTGTACCACCCATGCCCGGGCTGACCACAGTTGTGGCAGACCGAGCGACCACCGCTGGACCCGGTCGACGACTGCTGTTGCTGCTGCTGCGGCTAACCCTTGCCTTTCTTGTTCTGGCTCTTCTTCTTCTTCCCAGACGACGATGAGGCTGCTGCGGCGGGGGAGGCGACGGCCACGGAGGCAACGGCAGGGGAGGCGACAGCAGGGGAGGCGACGGCAGGGGATGCAAGCGCCTCCGTACGATGGAGCTGGGACTCCTGGCGAGCTTCCTCAATGCGGAGGAAGAGCTCGTATGCCCAGGGCATGAGGGTGTCCTGGGTCGCCATGGTGGAGAGGACGTCCTGGGGGTAGTGTACGAAGACGTCTGCGTAGTCGCTAGTGGCGCCGCGCTTGATGGTGAGGAGCGCGGATAGAGGGGGCGGAGCAGATGTGCCGAGACGACGGAGGATGTCCTCCGCCCGCTGCCAGTAGGTAGTGACCATCTCGTTCTCCCCCATGTGCAGGGAGTTGAACTCCCGGAGCAGACAGCTGATCTCAGCGTCGTTGGACAGGCAATGGGGCCTGGTGAGGACGTGCCAGGCGGCTGCAGGGTCTGGGATGTCGCCAGCCGTGACGTCGCCGAGGAAGGACTCTAAGGCCAGGCGGGAAGCTGGAGGGGCGATTGGGACAAGGGCACGGACGGCGCGACCAGCGTCATACAACTGGTCGGCCTGGGTGGAGTCGTAAGGGAGGGTGTAGTATGCCCACAGGCCCTCACCCTACGCCCAGATCCGAAAGCTGAGCTCCCAGCTCCGGAATTGCTCGCCGGCCTGAAGCGGCGGCGGTGGCGTCTCAAAGTCCTTCTGCCTGCGACCGGCACCCGGAGTGGGGCCAAGGACGGAAGTGACTGTCTACCGCTAGCGCTGAGTCTGCTGCTGTGCCAGGTAGTACATGGCAGCAGACACAGCTGGGCTGGCGTGCCCTGGAGGGACGAACGACGGTAGACCACTGGTGGCAGTACGGGCGGCTACGGGCTGTAGCGCTGCAAGCTGCTGTGTCAAGGCGGCGAGCTGTTGTTGAAGAGCAGCAAGGGGGTCAGGATTGCCGCCGACGACACTAGTGGGCTGCAGCTGCTGTGGCTGCTGCTGCTGCTGCTGCTGCAGGCGCTGCAAGAAAGGAGGGGTAGGGGTCCCCCCAACAGAGGAGGACCCCTCCCCACTTGGGCTACCTTCCATGGTGTGGTGTCCCTTGTTTTGTTTTGTTTTTTTTGTTTTGTTTTGTTTTGTCTTTGCTGATAACAGCAGGGGTGGTGGGAGTTCTACCCACCCCTTGGGTTTTCCCCCTTCCCTTTCTCCCCCCCCCTTTTTTTTCTCGTCTTTGTTGATGACGTCAGCAGTGACGTCAGCAGTGACGTTAGCAGCGGGATGCTGACGTCAGCAGTGGGGGTCGTTGGGGCCGCCACTGTTGCTGCTGATGGTGCTGCTGCAGACGCTACAACTGCTGCTGTTGCCGCTACTGCTGTTGTTGCGACTACTGCTACGACTGTTCGTGCTGCTGCCGCTGCGGCTGCGGCTGCTGCTGCTGCTGATGCAAGTGCTGCTGCAGCTGTTGCTACGGCTGCTGCAGCTGCTGCTGCTGTTGCTGCTGTGGCTGTAGCTGCTGCTGCAGCTGCTGCGGCTGCGGCTGCTACTGCGGCTGCAATTGCTGTGGCTGTAGTTGCAGCTGCAGCGGTGGCTGCTGCAGCTGCTGAGGCTGCTGCGGCTTGCTGCTGCTGCTGCTGTACGCTGCTGCAGCTGCTGCGGGCTGCAATTGTTGCTTGCTACTTCTGCGAGCTGCAGCAGCAGGCTGCTGTTGCGGGCTGCGGGATGGGGTTTTACTTTTTTTTTTCTCTTTCTGTCACAGCGGGCAGCAGCCCGTTGTCTGCTGCAAGCAACGGGCTACTGCTCACAGGCAGCAGCGAGCTGCTGCTCGCTGCTCGCTTACGGTGAGCTACGAGCAGCAGCAGCAGCCGCGGCTGGCTGCTGCTAGCAGCAGCTCGCTGCTGCGGCTCGCTGCTGCGGCTGTGGGCTGCGGCTGCTGGCTGCGGCTACAACAGCCCGTAGCTGCTGCAGCACGCTGGCTGCAGCAGCTCGCTGCCGCAGCAGCTGCCGTAGCAGCAGCAGCAACGTCACCCTGGTGGTGCCAGTCACTACACCTGGGTGACGTTGCCGCGTGCGCCGTCGCCCACGGGTGTCGGACGCCGCCTGCCGCTCACCTCCTCGCGTCACGCGTGGGGGTCAGTGCTGCCGAAAAAATTTCGGCAGCATTTCCCCTGGCCCAGTGGCCGTGGGAAAAAATCTGACGCCGCCACCAGGAGGGTCAATGCTGCCAGAAAAAATCCGGCAGCATTTCCCCTGCGTTGGCGCGTATGGGGGTCCGCCGGCGTTGCCTGGCACCTGTTCGTCAGTCTTTTGCTGCTGCTGCTACGCTCTGGCTCTGATACCAAAAAGGAAATGCCTAGGCAACAGGTTGGGGAAGCAGCGTTGTTGATGCAGCGTGCGGGCTTCCACGCTCGTTGCTTAAGTCGGCTGCTCCCTCAGTCTGCTACTCTAGAGTCTAAGTCTGGAAGCTCTGGGTTTGTTACTCAGAAATGCGCGCGCCAGTGTTAGCGTCAGAAGGCAGCTGAAAACTGTAAGTGACTGATTAGGAATGAAGAATAAACAACAATGGGAGACCCCTCCAAGTTCTAGGCCCCCCCCAGCTCTGTAGAGCTTGTTACTCAGTTCATCAGCCAATCAGAAAATAGCTCAGTTCAGGCTGGCAGGTTTTCTCGGTGAGGCCTGCCAGGCAGCCGACAGCCCAAAACCCGGGCGTCGTCCGTTTTGCCTGAAAACTGGACCATACCATAATACCGACGCTGCGAACGCAGCCGTGCGGTCAGAATCTGCTAGAAAAATAGTAGCGAGGAGTTATGGCAGCCTAAACCCAGATAGTGCCCACAATGGTTTATGCTGCCAAACAGGGCCATGCAACATGCAACTGGGACCCTAGGCAGTGCATGACGATGCAGACGCAATGGGACGCGCTGGACGCATGCAAGCAGTAACTGCGGTGTCAATGACCGCCGGCAGCACGACCGTCGAGGAGGCCTGCCGATGGAGCTGAGCGCGTCGCCGGAGAGAGGAGGCTCCAGCGAACTACGAGAAGACCTCAGCGTGCGTCGGTTCCACCGGACGACACTCCATCAGCGTCGAGTCTCGCCGTCATTCATCTGCACGTCGATGTACACAAGCCGGGAGGACACAACAGAGCACAATGAGAGATGCGAAAAAATCAACACATTCCAGACTGGCGAAGATAGGTGGGCGTGACTTGGGATTGAAGGTAGAGTCGAAATAGGCACCTCGCGTAGTTTTATCTTTGCCTCTGCCTTGCAACAATAAGCCTCATTATCCTTTTCTACGTGAACACAAGTTCATGTTTTACGAAAGGGCGGAATGATCATATGTTATGGCAAATGGAGCGTGGATGGTGAATATGGATGGGTTGCGAGGTGGAGCACGGTTTGAGAATTTAGGACATTTGAGCAATTTATAATTAGCAATAATTGGACTTCTATGACAGGTGTCAAAATGACCGGACACAAATACACAACTTTCCTCTTACAAATGAGTCGTAGTCGGGGTCGTTGGGTCGATCGTCGAGCGACGCATGTGGAGTCGCGTGGTGAGTGGTGAAATCGTGAAGCTCCGCACAAGAATCAGGGGGCTTCAAAGATCAACGGCGAAGATTCGAAATCCATCTTTATAAATCTCGGTGTATCTAGATGCGCTGAGAAGTCGTCTAAAAGGTCGTGACATTTTTGTCGATGATTCTCAAGAATGGTCGAAGTTGTCAGAATGTGTGAGAAGGATTGTCGGAGGGCGAGGCAGTTGCGTGAAGTATCCTCGACCGTCAGAGCGAAAAGCGGGGTTTAAACGTGCGTTGGGTTATTTTTGTAATGTTAGAGATTTCCACTGGGAGAGTTTAGGGACTTGTGTATGTCTGGTACGCAATACTTCCCCCCTTTTAACCACGACGTACTGGCGCGAATACACATGTAGCACGGTGACAGTGAAAATGCCCGTCAATCAGATGGTCAATGTTGCAGAGGTTGTCGTAGGGTTCCCAGCTGTTGTGACCGTGCCACTTAACAAGATATTTTTTCATCTTGCCACGTCGTCGATGGCCGAGAATTTCCTCAATTTTGTACTCCGTATCCTCTTCCACTTGTAGAAGAGGAGGGGGAGGCACATTTTTACCAGGGAAGTTCTCACCGGGGTTCCGGTACTGCTTAAGCCTGCTCATGTGGAACACAGGATGAACTTGCAAAGTGTCGGGGAGTTTGAGCCATGCAATCACAAGGATTTGCATGCGCTCAATCTCAAACTGTCCCGACCATCGGGCTTGAGTTTTGAGCAGTCAGCTCCGTAGAGTTTGATGTTTACCAAACTCATGAGAACTTCGTTGCCAGCAGTGAACACATTGCTAAGATGTCGGTCGGTTGCTTGCTTCATCGCTCCTTTTGTCTTTGCAAGCATCTGTCGTGTTTTGTTCCAGATGGTCAAGAAATCGCGGCGTTGGATGTCGACTGTGGGAATGTTGCTTTGGCTGTGATGTCCGCTTGGTGTGGCAGGAACTTTGCCATACACAACTTCCACCAGAATTTCACTTGTTGCGGTGGACGTCACCGAGTTATATGCGAGTTCGGTGGTCGGGACTTTAGCTGCCCAATCCGTCTTGTGTGGCTCGCATAATGTTAAAAGAAGTTGTTGGCGCGTCTGAGTAGTCTGCTCGGTTTGACCGCCGATTTGAGGGTGGAACACCGTGGAAAGCTGGGTCTGATTGCCGTAGCAAGTAATGAGTTCCCTCCAAAAATGGATGGTGAATCGACCGTCAATGTCACTTGTGATGGTTCTTGACACGCCGTATAGCCGTACGATGTAGTTTAGAAATAGTTGTGCTCTGCCTTTGGCACTGACAGTGGTCATCGTCGGGATGAAGTGGGACATTTTGGAAAAGCTATCGATAATCATGAAGATTGTGCCATATCCCTCGGGAGTGACTGGTAATCCCATGAAGTCCATGGAGATGTCTCTTCACGGTTTTGTCAAAATGGGAAGCAACAATTTAAGTCCGGGTGGCCACGTGCGACGGGATTTTTGTCGCTAACATGTGTCACGATTTACAGAAGTTGGGTCGGCTGTCCAATTTCAGTTCGATCTGATGGTCGATGTCGCGTTAAGGTGGCAGGGGTTTTGGGAGTTCGTTGGGGAAGACGTCCGCAGACTCTCGGATGAGAGGTGCAAACTCCTCGGGAACCATCACAAACTTTGTTGATTCCGATGAGGCTGATGAGGCCAATGAGTGATATGCTCACACTTTTGCTTCCTCCACTGGCTCATGGTGCATGAGCCACGCACAAGCCCTTCCTCGTACGTAGTGCTTGGCCACGTTGAGTGGTATCAGCTACACATGTTGTCGCTTCTCGGCCGTTGCGGTAGCCTGTTGCTCCCACCTCTGCTGCTACTATTGTCGACTTCCGTCCCACGCGCATAAGTTGTCGTTTGCCGCCCTTGACTTCCATGTAGACGTCTCCACAGGTCCAGTTGATTTGTGGGTTATGCTGGCACAAAGAATTGCACCAGAGAATCATTTTTCTGGTCACTCATTGGATGACCTCCAGACCGTTACATCCCGCAAGTTCCCTACCTGCAATCGTAGTCGTTTTCGCAGTCTCTGTATGGGAAATCTCTCGGAGAATTTGCTCCGATCAGTCGGTGGCGTCAGTGCATCTTGCCATTGTGGGTTGGTTTGCTCCATTAGTAGAACGCATGCGGTTGATGTTGCAAGACGAGTGCCGTTGGCCATCGATGAGGTCCCGCTAGTCTCCTGTTGCCGTTGGATGGCCTTTATGTCGAACCACCAACTTAATGTCAAGCCAGAAGAGCAGCCGGGAGGTCAATTTTCTTTCTATCGTCATTGACCCTAGCAGTAGTGAAGCACACCTCCAAGCTGGTGAGCTACATCCAAACAATTGGTCTTTTGGAATTTTCAAGATCGAACGGTTTGGGAGGGCTTGGACTAATTATGGGTTCATTCGAGAGTTGGGTATTTCTCTCAACGAGTACCACCTCTCTTGCACTTGCGTTCTGAAGAACCTCTATCGTGACGTTGAGTTGTTGGAGCTGATGGCTATTGAATCTCTCAAGCACAGAAACACGGTTTCCTAGCTCCTTGTTGGTCCACTCCTTTCGTCCCGTGTCACCTGTCGCTCCTGCTACAACCATTGAGGCTGTTTTGTAGGGACGGCTGGTTTACCCCCGTCGGATTTGTGGCCGGATTGGCCATTGGAGCCGTTGGGACTTACCCAGCCGCAACATAGCCTGCCACACTAGCATTCGCCGCTGTCTCAGAGTTCGTGTGCATGGTCACATTCTGCTCCTCCATTGCCGAATTCCTCGCTAAAAACCCACTGCTAGTCATCGGATGCGCTTGCTTGGTTCACGTCATAGTCGCGAAGTTTGCAAAGTCTTGACATGGGCGATGCACTGTCGACTTCTGCGAGGTAGTCCTGCCGATGAGTAAGGTAGTCAAATGCGTCTCTAGCATAGCTCTGCTCTGATACCAAGTGTTACAACGAACGGAGCATGGATGGGAAATAGGTATGAGTTGCGAGGTAGAACACGGTTTGAGAATTTGGGACACTCGAGTAATGTGCAATTAGCGGTAAGTGTACTTCAATGAAAAGTTTCAAAATGACCAAACACACGTATACAAGTGTTGAGTTACAAATGAGACGTAGCCGGGGTTGTTGGGTCGATCGTCGAGCGACGCGTGTAGGTCACGTTGTGAGTGCTCAGATCGCGAAGCTCTGTCGAGGAATCGGGGGGCTTCAAAGATCGATTGCGAAGATGCAAAATGCATCTCTATAGATCTCAATATATCTCGATGCATGGAGAAGTCGTCCGAAAGGTTGTGACTCTTCTGTCGATGATTTTGGAAAGTGGTCAAAGTTGTGATAATGTGTGAGAAGGATTGCCGGAGGGCAAGGGCAGTTGGCCAAATCACCCGCGGCCGTCGGAGCGAAAAGCGAGGTTCCGACATGCGGTGGGAAATTTGTGTAATGAAAAAAATGCCCACACAACGAGTCTAGGGACTCATGTACGTCAGCTTCTCCTGGTACACAAACCTTTATGCGGCTGAATAGAAGCAGCTTCTACGACACCCGGGTATCTTCTACCTAGATAGCGGATCCAATGAGTACATCGCCTACGACGCGAGTACCCTACATAAGCTCAGACCATACCCAACAATCTCCACAGTGATGGTGGAAAACATGGCGGAACTACATATCAACGGCATCGAAGATCTCAAATCTCGTTCTCACAATAACATTGGAGTCACCATCAATGATATGCTTTATGTCCCTGGCATCCTCACAAACCGCATCCCATGGACAAAGTGATGATGAAAGGAATACGATTCACCACAAAAGAAATGGAGCTCTATGTCAGCACGATTATAAGAGAGCTCATGGCAAAGGGTGAATTTCAAAGCAATAGCATGATTAGACTTAACTTTGGTAGTTATCATCCTCTCGCCACAACCGTCCTCAACAGCAATACGCTAGTATCTCTGCCTTGGCCACATCAATGATCACCAGCTTTGACTACTGCTCTCCAACAGCCTCATTGATGGTCTCACCATCGTCAAGGTTGTTCAAGGTCATCCTTGTGAACCTTGTGTCAAGTCAAAGCTGGCACACCAATCCTCCCCCCTAGCAACAAACACTGGCGTTTTAGACAAACTACACCTCGTCCACATGGAAATCCACACACCCTTCGCAAAATCCTCAACTGGACACACGTATTTTGTGGTCTTTGTCGATGATGCCACAAAGTACATTTAGACATATCCTCTCATCAGCCGTGATGCATTCCTTGAAACCTTTCGCAAGTGGTTCTGACATATGGAACGTGAAGCCATGAACCAGCTGCAAATTCTCTGCTCAGACAATGATGACAAGTTCACCAACAACAAAAAATTTGTCCCTCTACCAAAAGAGCATGACATCAAACAACAAAATTTGACACCCCATACACCACAAGAGGATGGTGTAGAAGAACGCTACAATATGCATGAGGAGATTCTGAAGGTGATACTAATTCCAGCACAACTCCAAGATTCGTGGTGGCAAGTAGTACTCTAACAAGCATCATGGATAAACAATTGTCTGCCAATAGCGGTACGCCAACAACAACAACAACTCTAGACACAGCATGACACAACAAAATTCTAACATCAGCAACCTTTCTAAATTTGGCTTAATGGCACTCTACCACGTTTCTAAAGAACAATGCCATAATCTTGATGACAAGGCCGCATGGGGAATCTATATCGGTCAGAGTGAAACGCAAGAGGCATGGATCTTCTATGACATCACAACTTGTTGCTGTATCAACACCCGCAACGTCGCCTTCTACAAGAACCTCACTTACAAGAATGACGTAAAATCCGATGGATGGAGTCCCTTGAATCTGAGTTCGACTAGGATATCGAGTACCGGCCAGGAAGAACCAGTCCGGCAGATTCTCTCCGCCGTTGACCAGATCTGATGGCTGAGGCAGCAACGCTATAGCTGCAGTAGGATTCATATCTCAAGCAGCTGTTCACACGAGGCTATTACCAGCATGGCGGATACGACAGGGAACAATTCTGGTATGATGCACCCTATTGGCGGCAACGATTCACTTACCAGGTGGTCATTCCCATGAACGATGAACTCTGCCGCATGCTGCTCAATGGTCCACGTGAATATTTTGGAGAAGAAAAGACGCTAAAAAGGCTGGCACAACACTATTGGTGGGATAAGATGCAATCCGATATGGCCAAATTTTGCAAAACCTACGACACATGTGAGCGACAAAAATCCCGTTGCACACGGCCACCCGGACTTTTGCAGCCGCTCCCCTTTCCGACGGAACCATGGACCAACATCTCCATGGACTTCGTCACAGGATTGCCAGTCACACCCAAGGGATATATTGCAATCCTCGTGGTTTTTGACAGATTTTCCAAAATGTCTCACTTTTTCTAGACTACGACCACGGTCAGCGCCAAAGGAATAGTGCGACACCGTCACCGCCGAAGGAACATCGCCACTTTTTTTCAGTAACATTGTGTGGCTACATGGCGTGCCAAGGACCATGATGAGTGATAGAGACGGTCAATTCACGAGCCGTTTTTGGTGCGAACAGATGACTCGTTATGGCAGTCGGATCTAGCTATGAAAGGCATTCCATCCTCAAACCGGCGGCCAAACCGAGTGGACCAACCAAATGCTTGAACAACGTCTGCAAAGATTATGCAGACCACATGGGACGGATTGGGACCAAAAACTCCCGACTGCCAAAACTGCACGTATTTCGGCGATCTCCACTGCAACGGGTAAAACTCCTACGGAAGTGGTGCATAGTAAACTTCTCGCCACACTTGTCGGACTCCACAGCCAAAGCAACATTCCTATGGTTGACATCCAATACCGCGACTTCTCCACCTTTTGGGACAAAATACGGCAGACACTTGCAAAGACACAAGTGGCAATGAAACGAGCAGTTGACTGACATTTCAGCGACGATGTTTTCACCGCCGGCGTCAAAGTTCTTTCCAACTTGACCAACATCAAGCTCCGAGGAGCCGACTCTTCAAAGCTCAAACCCTGATTGTTGGGACTGTTTGAGATCGAGCGCATGGCCTCGTGGTTGCGGGAATCAAACTTCACGACACTGTGCTCGTTTACACGGTTTTTCATATCAGTAGACTCAAGAACTACCGAGATCCCGAAGAAAAATTCCCTGGTAGGGATGTACTTCCTCCTCCTCCTATCCAAGTGGACGAGGACACCGAGTCATTCATCGAGGATATCCTTAGCCATCTTATCAAGTGGCAAAGCAAAGATGCCGCTCTATAACAACTGGGAACCCTACGACAACCTTCAAGACGTTGATCACTTGATTGATGGATATAATCTCCGTCACCAGGCCACATCACGTCGTGGCTAAAGTCTTACGTACCAGACATACAGGAGTCCCTTATCTTGCCTACTAGGCATTTCTGTCATTGCGGGTAGCTTCTTCAAAAACTCCACCTAGAACTTGGCAGGTTTCAAGAAGTGCCCTTGTAGAAGTCTAGCACTGCCGTGACCAAAAGATATCCAAAATTTGATACGGTCTTTGATAGTTGTATTAATTACCTTTTAGCAAGGTAATTGAGTGTGTCAAAAACGTTTTGAACAATTAACCAAAGGTTGGGGTAGGTGGCCTAAACTTCCACAAATCATTGGCGAAAAGATTTGGGAGTCGTCGCTTGGTGGGCCATGACCATAAAGACAAGAAAGCCCAATTGTAATGTTTAGGGAATCGTATACGTCTGGGATGTAACACTGACAAAGGAAAACAATGAAAATTTCACGATGCTTTAGGTTACATTACGACATTGAAATACCTCGTCGAACCCTTTAGTTTTGTTACACAGAGCGGAACACAAATGAAGAAGAAGTTGAAGATGTGGAGCAAAAGTTAATGTTGGACAATGGATCACTTGAGTAATTCATAATTAAGAGTAAGTGTCCTTGTAAAACAAGTGTGGAAACTGTCAAGCGCATACAAAAAAGGTTCACAGACAAGAATGAGACGTACTTGGGATCTTAGATTCTTGAGGCAAGTGACATGTGTGGTGTTGTGTCATGAGTGGCTGATCTAAAAAAGGATACCGAAAAGTTGGAGGGGGGGTTTGAGGATATCAAGGAGTATATGCATAAAAGTCTAGTGCCATGAAGAATTCAACCAAACAGTAAAGGAAATGATGAAGTTTGCAAACATTTTCTTTGCCTTTTGGAAAACTGGCCTGTGATGGGTCGGAACCTCCAACTCCTACACTTAGGTTGTCGGGGTTTGCAGAATGGTGTCCAGAGCTCGCTTGAGGGGTTTTCCCCTCTACGTCACTCTGGGGGCAATCGTAATCAACGACCTTGTGCAGGAAGACTTCAATAATTCAAGTCTCCGAAGGCCCATTTTTGTTTTTACTTCACCCCCTTGTTCTAGGTCCAAAACGAGGGGGTATCTCCTCGAACTCGTGAGTTCGCACAATTTTTCCGGTTTTGAAACTTGTAGTTTGTCCTAAACAAAATCAAGTTTTGTTTTTGACGTGTTGGTGCGAAATCATCACGTGCGAGGCACGATCGACGGTTTCGCGACAACATTTCTTGTGTGCTCCCCTCGCTCCTCGCTCTCACCCTCGCTCCCCCTATTCCTCCTCCTCGCTTCCTCGCTTGCGAGGAGGGCGAGGGGGGTGCGAGGGCACGAGGCCAAGAGGTCTTGCCCACGAGGCCCTTGTGGCCCCTCAGCCGCGATCGGCGGCTGGCGGCTGGCCGGCTGGTGGCCGGCAGGTCACTTGGCCAGTCGCCGACCGTCCAGCCAGCCGGCAGCCATCTCGCTGTCGGCCAGCCCTTGTTGATGCGAGGAGTGGTGTACAACCACCCCTTGCTTGAGTGAGGAGGGAGGGCCAAACCGCCCCTCCCACTACATTCCTCCCCACTTATTATGAACCGTCTCGGTTCATGAACAACAAGAAGGATTGTCAATTGGTGAGTCATCAACATTGTGAAAGAAAATTAATAAGTTCAATCACCAGATAAACATGAACACATGCATGGCACTTGGACCTAAGCTGCAGCTTGTCGGTCAGCACGGCTAGCGGCCTTCCCCCTTTAGGTTGGAGCATCCACGTGACAACCATGCTGGACATCCCCAACCTCCTATGGTTGCAGTCCATGAATGCCGCCCTGCGGGAATGTTGTTCACTTTTTTCGTGTTTAGGTGGTGCCCCCCTGACACACGTTGATCTATGCAAGCTGCTTGCTTGCTACAATACTCATTGACCACCCCGGTGGGCAACCGAGATTCAGGCTCCCATTAGTTATGTTAAGGTCCACACCCAGCCCAATGAACAAGGTATTCCCTAAGACCTCGCAACTGGAGAGTACGCTCTTGATGCTGAAGTAGGCAAAGAACCTCGTATTGGCCACCGACAGCAAGGACATCCGGTGGTGGCTGAACGGTTCCCTCTACCGTGTATGAAGCAAAGAGGCTCACATGAAACACGTCATGTATCTTCATACTCGGCAGAAGCAGCAATTGGTATGCCACAGGCCCGATACGTGCGACGATGGGAAATGGCCCAATCCACTTTGCTAGAAGTTTTCGCGTCCCTGGCGATTTCAGCCGAAGATTCTCATTGCTAAGCAGCACTTTGTCACCGATGTAAAACTTGACCTCACAGCGATTTTTTTCGGCATATGCCTTTTGTCGTTGCCAAGCAGCTTGAAGATGACCCTTCGCCTACTGTAACAAGGAGTCTATGCACTCGGCAAAGGCTTGAGCGGAAGGAACCTCTCCTCCTATACTCCTTCTCTTCACCAATGAAGAGGGTACCACTGGATGCCGACTACTGTTCAACATAAACGGTGTGAATTGTGTAGACTCGTTCACCGAGTTATTCACCGCAAACTGTGCTGGTGCTAGGAATTCATCCTAGTCATTCATGGCATGGTCCACATACACGCGGAACATTTTTTCCAGAGTGCGGTTCATGCGCTATATTTGTTCGACAGTTTGAGGGTAGAATGTTGTCGACATTTGCGACTCGCTGTCGAAGTGCTCGTACATCTTTTGCCAACACTTACTAATAATTTTTTGGTCTTGATCGTAGATAATGCGCAATGGCAAGCCGTGGTACTTTACGACACCCTCAAAGAAGAGACAAGTGGTTTCCTTTGTGTTCACATCAGTGGTTGTAGGAATGAAGTGTGTCATCTTTGTCAGAAGATCCACAACCACCAGTATTGTATCATGGCCACGGGCCGTGTCCCGAAGACTAGTAATGAAGTCCATGCTGACGCACTCCCATGGAGTCCCAGGAATAGGAAGCAGTTGGAGAAGTCCAGCAGGCTTCTTGTTACTAGCCTTATTCCAAAGACATGGGTCGCATGTCATGCAATGCTTACGGACATTGACACTCCATCCTGGCCACCAATAGTGGTCCAAGATTGCCTGTCCGGTCTTTCGAGGTCCCACATGACCTTCGACCGGCGGGTCCTGGTACTTGGAGATAATCTTCGCTTGAAGGTGTCCAGAGTTTGGCACGACAACTTGTTCTCCGTGCCAATAAATTCATGCGGCTTCCACCAATTCGTACTTTTGTAGGTTCTGAGAGTATTGAAACCAATAATCCATACAGGATCCCATCCAGATTCTTTTGACAAAACCATTGTAGTGGATAATCTCTTGAGATGGTTTCCACAGGGGTCCAGTGGGCTCTGGTGTTTGCATGGCTGCTGTTACAATGGCCAAGAAAATCCACCAACCTTGCTGCTCACTTTAAACTCCACTGGCTGCCGGCTTCGCGGATCAGCCACATTGATGCGTCCTGGCCGATACTCCCACGTAAACAAGAATTGACTGAGGTATTCGCTCCAACGCGCCAGTTGTCTTGACAGGTTCGGTTGCATTTGGAATAACATCAATTGGTTATGGTCGGTCACGACCGTCACACCCCCTTCGGCACCCTCGAGGTAGCAACGCCACATCTTAAAAGCATGTACTACCGCAAGGAGCTCTTGATCCCCAGTCGTGCATTTTGTTTCTACGGGGATGAGCTTTCGGCTCTCATGCGCAATTGGGTGACCGTTCTACATGAGGTCATCTCCAAGTCGTACTACCAACGCATCACATCGAACCTCCGATGGTTGCGATGAATTTGGGAGAGCTAGGACGGGCGCTGTGGATCGAAGGTCTTTGACTTTGAGAAACGCACTCTTGAAATCAGATGTCTATTCCCAACGCACGTCTTTTCACGTGAGCCTGGTTAACGTTGCTACTAGGGTTGAATACCCTTGCATAAACCATCGAAAGTAGTTAACAAGGCCAAGGAAAGACCGAATGTGCCCAATAAGTTACGAGCTTGGCCAGTCCACCACGGCCTGGACCTTTCGTGGGTCAACAAAGATACTGTCCATGCCGATAATGTGTCCAAGGTATTCGAGCTCATCTTGTGCAAACTTGCACTTCCTCAATTTTGTGTTGAACTTATGTTCCCGAAGGATAGCGAGAACTTCGAGCAGATGTTCTATTTACTCTTCCATGGATTTGGAGAAAACCAAGATGTCATCCAGGTAAACCAAGAAAAACTGACCAAGTTCCTTGGCGAACGTTCGGTTCATTTCTCCTTGGAAGGTTGTCGAGGCGTTCGTTAGCCCGAAGCATAACACCTAGAATTGATAGTGTCCCATGTGTGTTTAAAACACAGTTTTGGGCACATCATCTTCCATGATGTGGATTTTATGGTACCCTTGAGACTAATCCAAGGATGAGAATACTTTTGCCCCTTGGACTTGGTCAAACAGGTCCTCAATCTGCGGTACAGGGAATCAATTTTTCACCGTCAGCTTGTTCAGCGCACGATAGTCCACGCACATGCATAAACCACCATCCTTTTTTTCATAAAAAGAATCGGCGTACCGTACGGCAAGCTACTTGGCTCTATCCACCCCTTTGCAAGGCACTGTTTACTTTAGCGTTCGGCCTCTCGCCTTTCCTCTAGACTAAGGCGATACATGGGTCTGAACAGAAGAGTCGCCTCTGCTTGGACCTAGCACCACGTCAACCGGGTCAAGAAGGTTGAGTACCTTCAACGTGAAACTCAGTGTGTACCCTTGAATACAAATTTTTGCTTTACAAGTACTGATCACGGATACCGTACGGTTGTCACTGACGACAACTGCGCCATCCGATGGCTCGTACTTCAGGCCAACCTGTCGGATAAAGCCAAGGCTGACAAAGGAGTCATCTCCCCCACTGTGAACAAGTACGTTGACCGGAGCACCAGCTGGGTGTCCTTTGAACTACATCGTCATGTTGACTCCACCATTCCGAGTAAACATGCTTGATGATGGCAAGCCATGTTTGTGATAAACACGGAATCTAGACCGCGAACGCCACAAATCCCATGATTCACCTACTCGAGTCCACATCTTGTGGGCACGTGTAAATTTGGCTAGCATCTTCCAGTCGTTGAATTTGACTTGGTCGAAGTCGTCGACCAAAGGTACAGCAAACTTGATTGAACTCATCGCTTTGAGGGTATTTGCTTCAATCACTGCATTACACAATTCTTGCATAGTGGTTAGTGTCGCCACCACTAAGCATGTCCAATGGCGCATCTCATCCCAGGATGCAAGGTTTAGTGGGCAATGACGGCCAGCAAGCATATAATAAGGTTGAATAAGAGGGGAGAAAACATAATAGAAGTTTGAACTCACCAAAAACTCAAATGTTTTAACATCCTCCTCTGAAAACATGAATCCACACCCCTGATTCAGCGTTACCCCTGAGTGGTCCCCACTATCATCACTCAAGGGTGTGAAAAACTTGTCCAACGACCTTGTCTGTTACCACGGCTGGGCCCATTTTCGCAACTGCGACCCTATCCACGGCCCTGTCCGCGGCCTCCTACTGCACCCTCTCCACAAGGTGCTGCTGCTGCGGCTAACGCCAAAGGCTCTTTCCCACCACCAGCAGCCTCAAGGCACTGACCCCTAAAGTACTAGGCTGTATACAGATGTGGCAGAGGCCGTTGTGGAGTTCTATGTTCGGACACTCACGCGCCGCCTGTAGCTCGTCATTGTCACGGCAAGGCCTATGGTTTGGGGTCATGTGCCCGCCTATCTTCTTGATTGGAGGATTTACAGGCTGCCTGCCCTTGGCCCCGCCCTGCTATCCGGCTGCTCCTCCAACCCTCGCAACGTCCATGCGCATGTCACGGCCTTGCTGTGTACGCCCGTTTGGCCGTGCGTCCGAGTAGTGCTTCAGGTTTGCCGAATACACCTCACCCATTTAGTCCCGCAACGTCCTTCAGTTTGTCCAAGCCTGGCCGGTTGCCGTTGTGGTGGTCTTGTCCTTTAACTTCTCGCTGGAAAGACCGTCTCGCAAGTACTCCAAGAGCATGTACTCCAAGTACTTGAAAGTTTGAGTCCCGTCACCCTCAGTGAAGCTTTCGACTTCCTCCATGAGGATGGTGAACTCGCTCAAGTAGGATTCGAGTGAGCTACCCAGCTGCCTGAAGTCCTTGATTTTGTAGAAAGTGTTATGCGCCTCCTCACGCTGGGTGCACTTCTTAAGCATGATTGCACAGAAGGCCTCCCACGGCATGGGGTGCCACTCGAGGTGCGGCTGCTGCGCACTCCACTCCTTGACCACATACTTTAAGAGCTTGTCTTCAAGTCACGACGTGGCAAGGTCGCCCCACTGGCTGAGTGGAGCCTTGTGGTCATGTAGAACGTGCTCCATGGGATTCAGCCAGTCGGTCAGCTTCACGTCCTTTTGGAAGATCTCCACATTGTACAGAAAGGACGTGTTCATGATTGGCCCAAAAGTCGTTGAGGTAGGAAAGTCGCCGCTGCCACCAGCAGTAGCATCAGCAGCTGCGACGCATTGCGCTTGCTATTGCATCCGCACTTGGGTCACGCTCTGCAATGCCTTGTTGAGGTCATTGCTTTGGTGGCTTGCCTCATGAGCAGCCAGGCGCTATAGCTGGCGATCACGATCCAGATTCGTGATGCTCTGCCCGATGTGGTCCAGCAGGTTGGCGAAAGCAAAATTTAGCTCTGATTTTCTCAGAGCATCGGCAATAGCCTCTAGGGCCTCACGTTGTCCGTGTACCTTTACCCACTACAAGAGGGTGTGGTTCATGTACACGCCTCCAAGAATTCCCACCTTCTGGAGGAGGCTGTCGTCAGCGACGATGCTCGAATGGGTGCTGCCCTGCCCCATTGCGACCACATCGTAAGAAGGGGGGTCCGCCCCCACTCCTTTGAGTGGTGCTGTACCTCTACCGTCGGTGGTGACCTTGAGTCGGCGTGCTGCCTCAGTAGCAAACTCATCAAGCTTGTGACGTTCATCACGAATTGCCTTCGTGGAGAAATCGTCTGGCTCGTTCTCGCCAGAACTTCTCGTGTGGTTGCTTTTGGTGCCTTTGTTGCTATCGGCAGCCTCGCTGTTGTCGACAGCTTCAGGCGATGCGGCGAGCGCCTTGCCCTTCTCGAACAATCAGCTCGAGTTCACCGCACAAAGATGGTGATGATCGTGATCCTTGTTGCCTTTGCCATCGTCCGCGTCGTGCTCTTTGTCGAGGTCCCCCTCTGGGAGATCCTCCTCCAGTACGTCGTCCGTCGCATGGGGGTCCTCCATGTGCTCGTCGACGTACTCGTCGAGCACTTTTCTGGCCTTTGCACACTTCTCGGTGTCGCCGAGGTTGTCGCCGGTTGCCTTCGGCGGTATGGTTGCCTTTGGTTTGGCAACCATGCTTGTGACGNGCGAGCGCCTTGCCCTTCTCGAACAATCAGCTCGAGTTCACCGCACAAAGATGGTGATGATCGTGATCCTTGTTGCCTTTGCCATCGTCCGCGTCGTGCTCTTTGTCGAGGTCCCCCTCTGGGAGATCCTCCTCCAGTACGTCGTCCGTCGCATGGGGGTCCTCCATGTGCTCGTCGACGTACTCGTCGAGCACTTTTCTGGCCTTTGCACACTTCTCGGTGTCGCCGAGGTTGTCGCTGGTTGCCTTCGGTGGTATGGTTGCCTTTGATTTGGCAACCGTGCTTGTGACGGTGGCTCCCAAAATTTGGAGTCCGTTGAGAGCGTGTGGTGAGGCCGTCACCATCTTGCCCTTGTTGGTCTTAGATGGTTTGCCACTTGCCATCTCCTCACCCGTGCAACTAGCACGTGAAGACCGTTGTGAGGAGCACCCAACCACTTCGAGGAGGTCTCGCATCCTGAAGTGTCCTTGCTCTCACGATCGTTGAGGATGTTATAAATTTTATTTCTAATTTCCTAGGCCGCAACAGTCGGCACAACCACGTGGTAGAAAAATACTATTTTTTGAGGCCGCCACGGTTTGGCACAAGCGCGCGGATTTTAGGGGAAGCCCTAAGCTGTGACTCATGGCACTAGGAAAGCTAAGAAAACATAGAGAAACAGGCAAGTACAAGATCAAGAAGCTCTAATAGTTTGAGGACCACTCAACAAGGTGACGGGGATGCGAGGGGTCAACTCGAACTAAAAGTTTGCACCCCCTCCCATGCCGTCCTCACTAATCCTATGCCTAACTTTCTTGTTGTCTTCTTGTCTTCTGGTCTTCCTTGACCTCTTCTTGCGTCTTCTTGGCGCACCTTGCCTTCCCTTGGAGGCGCCTTCCTTGTGCTCCACGGCAATGTGGCGGCCTCCAAAAATTCTCCAAGTGGCACCGTTTTCCTCTTCCTTTTTCTCTTGGGCCCTGAGATTCTCTGGTATTGGGAAAAGACACTGCCCAGTTTAAGGTTGAAGAGGAGGAGAGGGAGCCTTGTGCAGAGGGGAAAAATGGATGGTTTTTGGGGTGGATACTCCCTATCCCGTCCCAAAAAAATCCCCCTAGCCTATTCAGGTGGAGGAGAGCTTGTGGAGAAGAAGCCGCAAAACATAGAGCTCTCCTCCAACTTCCTAACACACTTTATGGCGCATCAAACGGTTAGCGTAGATATCATAGTCCCTTCTGGCATTTCTGCCGCTGCTTGCAGCTGCCGGTGGTGTTTTATAAACGTCGTAGCCGCAGTTTCCGTCCAAACCTTAGTCGTGGGGGTCGTGTGGCTCTGATACCACTGAGCCTCCAGCTCCTGCACTTTGGTCATTGTCAGAGTTTACATAATTGCGTCCAGAGCTTGGTCAAGGGGTTTTCCCCTCTATATCATCAACAACCTTGTGTAGGGAGACTTGAATAATTCAAGTCTCTAGAGGCCCATTTCCGTTACCCCCTCGTTCTGGGTCAAAACAAGGGGGTATTACCTTGAACTCTTACGAGATATCCGGATTTGAAACTCGTAGTTTTTCCTAAACGAACTCGAGTTTCGTTATTGATGTGTCGACGTGAAATCATCGCGTGCGAGGAACGATCGACGGTTTCACGCCGACTTTTCTTGTGCCCTGTCCTCGCTCATTGCTCTCACCCTCGCTCCCCCTATCCCTCGTCCTCGCTTGCTCGCTTGCAAGGAGGGCGCGGGGGGGCGAGGGCACGAGGCCACGAGGCCTCGCCCTCGAGGCCCTCGTGGCCCCT
>SZWC01004160.1:160369-171853 GCA_023375785.1 Penium margaritaceum
CTCCTCCTCCTCCTCCTCCTCCTTTTCTTTTCACAGTTCAAGGCCCACACACGATCCTCCGACCCCTTCAGAGTTTGTCCCGTTCTTTTTTATTGTTATTTCTCCCGGTTTTCCCCTTAGCCCCTGCAACAAGAGTTGTGATTCAGAAGCAGTCCGTACCTCACTTTCTGCGTGCTTCATTGTCTGCCTCTTTTTTTTGTTTCTGTGTCCACTTCCGTGTCCATGTCCGTTCCCATGTTCATGTCTGTTTTTTTCTCTGTGTCCGTTTCTCCACACGTCACAACCATCCTCAACACCAATCATCAACCCCGCACATGTCCTGCGTCGCCAGGTCATCAACGATAGGGACACGGGGCGGTCCCGTGGCTTCGGTTTTGTCACTTTTGCCGACAAGACCAGCATGGATCGAGCTATAGACAACATGAACGGCGCCGACCTAGACGGCCGCTCCATCACCGTCAATCAGGCGCAGGCTCGTGGAGGCGGCGGCGGGGGCCTTTACGGTGGCGGCGGCGGCGGCGGCAGCCGGGGCGGAGGGTATGGTGGGGGAGGGTACAGTGGGGGTGGTGGATATGGCGGAGGTGGTGGAGGGGGATATGGAGGAGGTGGTGGGTATGGTAGTGGCAGCCGTGGCGGCGGCGGTTGCGATGGCTGTTACAAGTGCGGCGAACCTGGACACTTTGCGAGGGAGTGTCCTTCGAGCAGTGGGGGTGGATACGGGGGAAGCGGCGGCTACGGCGGTGGCGGGTATGGCAGCAGCGGGGGCTACGGAGGCGGTGGGTACGGTGGTGGCGGCAGCGGTGGCGGTGGTGGTGGCAACCGCTGGTGAAGCCTCTGGCAGACGAATGTGTTCACCGTAAAGTGGACCATTGCGGCTACTCCCACGGCAGTTCTTACGCTGCTGCCGACACTTGTAATGGCTTCTGGATCGTCCTCTGAACAGGTCTCTCTGTTGGCAAGGCCGACCGTCTGTGGACGGTGGGCGCTTCCAACCGTCCACCTTTTCTGAGACCTTAGGAGGGCACGTAGGTATGTTCGGGCACGTAGGTATGTTCGGGGACCAATGAAGCAGTAGAGTCTTGGCTTGGTGTGAGGTGCAGGAGGTCAAGCACAAGACCTGGGGAGTGGCAGGTCACATGACATCAGTTGGACGCATTGGCGTGCATGAGAGCGAGCGAGTGATGACAACATGTTCTTCTTCTGTGTCTCGGTGTTTGTATGCAAAAACAAATGTCCCGAAGACAGCAGCTTGTGTGGGGGGTTGGGGATGCTGGGGATGTGTTGTGCAGCACCACTGTGGAAGGCATGCGGTGTTGTTGCTTGCTTGCTTGCAATGTCACACGTCACAGGAGAAGCCAATGGAGAGTTCTCGGAACGTGCACAGTTTGTTCGCCCATGTAGACAACGTACAGGAGACTCGGCACCATTGCATGCGCAACATGAGCCTCCTTGGCGTTGCACTGACGTTGGAGTGTGCTCGGTGGGGGAGAAGTGAATTCTGTGGGAACCATCAACAGCGTTCAGACGATGTGTGTGATAAAAGAAATGGCACCTGTAGGAAGTGTAATCGAGGCAGATTCATGGTGGTGTGGTGTTATTCCCTCTCTCCTCTCTCTCTCTCTCTCTCTCTCTCTCTCTCTCTCTATCTCTCTCTCTCTCTCTCTCTCTCTCTCTCGTTTGTCTGCTTTTGTTTTCTTTTGTTTTCTTGTGGACTTTTGGCTTTCTTCTTTGGTGTGGTTGTTCCTGTTCCGTTTTTTTGCCAAGACTTTTGCAACATTTATTCTTTAATTGCCACCCCAGACCGTACGTCTAGGCGGTGTGTGAGCAAGCCGCCACGACGGCACATTGAGGTGAAAGCAAAGAATGTGAAAGAAAAAGCAGTCCAGTTCATTCATCATTCGATGGGGCAAAGTAGCACATGAGACGCGTGTCTGGCCAGCCACATTGTGTTCCAGCCACAACATGCACAGAACATACGCATGTGCATCGGGCCCACATCCCTGCGATGAAGACACGCTACGTTGGCGGAGCCACCCATCTCATGGTGCTCCAATGCCTTGGTCTCCCCGGCAATGCCTTCAGGCCAAAGAAAAACATGCTTGGTAACTCAAGTGAACATGGTTTTTTTTGCCTCAAGGCATTGCTGGCACTGTAGCCCAGCACCTTGGTCTCCCCACCAACCAAAGCACAACACCTGACGCTGTGGCGCCCCGAAGAAAAAGAAAAAAATAGAAGAAAAATCCCTATGAAATTTCCCACGAGCGGGTAGAACGACCACCTTGAGTCGTGCAACTAGCCTCGTTCGTATCCTTCCACTCCTCCTTCCTGTGCTGCTACCCATGGGTAGCTGGGAACCCCATGGTCATAACTTGAAGGACCTTTCCCGTTCCCAGCTCTCGGACCCCACGGACGTCGTCACCGTCTCAAAATGCTGACAACATTCTGTGATTCATCCTGCTCCCCACATCCTCTTCCGTGACTCACCCGAACCCCCCCCCCCTCTCCCCCTCAACCGGTCCCTATGACCTCGCTAGCTCGTGACTCACACACTTCTTCTTGTTGACTCTCGCATACTTCAGACAAGGTTTTCTTACTCTGCCGTCTACGTCGCCATGGATCCATTGTGTTTCCATGCTTTCTAGGCAGCCAAAGCCAGCTGTCAACACTACATGTCTGATGGAAAAAGAAGAGCGGCGACTCGCGGATGGATACATGTCCGTGGAAGCTATCGCTAGTCCATGGCCTCTCTCCACCCTGGTGCTAGCCAGTGAGCCAGGAGAAGCAGTTGTCCTGCTCGCTCGCTTAACACAAGGCGCACCTCCGCTCAACGTTTGTAGCAATGTACAGCGAACTCAAATGGCTCCAAAACCCTCCAGCTCTTGTTGCCTCAGGGATTGCCCCGAGAATTGCGAGTCCGTGTGAGGACCATCTTCAGTTGCACGCATGAGTGCAACAGAAGATTATCCCGGGGCACTGCAGTATCTGGGGTGCATTCACATCTAGTTTTGAATTGGTGGGTACACTGTACCACAGTTCTTGCAGCATGCGACGGGAAACTGTTGAGGCATGGGCTGTTCAGCGAGCTCACTGCTGTGCCCGACCGCTCATGGAAATAATTGCTTGGGGTTGCAACTTCACGTTGCTTGGGGAAGCAAGATTGGCGCTAGCTCCATCACGTGCCTCTCTCATGTGCCTGAGAGCAAAAGTGTTGGTTTCAGCATGTTGTGATTAACATTCACTTGTCCAACATAGGAGAGTCACACACTCCCAGACATGCATCCACATTCGCTTGTGGTTGATGTGATTTTCTTAGTGATGATATGCATGCCTAGCTGGGAGTGGTTGTGCTGCATACCAGGTTGTTGATCCTACGGGGCCACACTCTCGGTTATACTAGAGTGTGAGATCACCACAGCGACATTTTGTCGACCACATCTGTTCGACCCCAGGGTGGCGGCCGGGCCCCACGCCGAGCCATCCACGTGGGTGGCCCGGTCAACCGGTCCCTATGACCTCGCTAGCTCGTGACTCACACACTTCTTGTTGACTCTCGCATACTTCAGACAAGGTTTCCTTACTCTGCCGTCTACATCACCATGGATCCATGGTGTTTCCATGCTTTCTAGGCAGCCAAAGCCAGCTGTCAACACTACATGTCTAGTGGCAAAAGAAGAGCGGCAACTCGTGGATGGATACATGTCCGTGGTGTTGTGATTTGTGCCGTTCCTGTACAGTTTACTGTGACCACTCAGCCGTGTCCATACTCGTGCAGATCCCTGAGGCAGGCGGCCCTGGTGACACCGGCGTGACGACAGGCGGCGGACTACCCGTCTGGAGCTGACCGACCACTGTCCCAGAGCCCCAGATGTCACCGGGACTCCTTGCTGTGTCTTCTACGTCTTTCAGGCGACTTTCGGCGGACTGGGCATGAGGCCCATTTGCATGTTTTTGCATTGTATACTCGCTGTCAGTCGATGGATGCATGCATGTGACCAGTCGTTGCGTGCGTCTTTTGATTCTGCATGTCTAGGTTCAGACGGCGTAGGATTCTGACATGTGTGCGCAGAGTTACGGCCAAAACAGTGGTTTTGGGCCGGATTTAGGACAGCTCTTGGACTGCCGCGTGCGACACCCGCCGTGCGCCGCGGCAGGTATTTATGCCCTGGACCTATCAGTTGTCATTTTTCTCTGCATATGCTATATTGAAGCATTCTGACACTTGGACTTGTGTCTCCTAGCCAAACCCTTGCCGTTGTGTGTACGACCTGTGATTGTCGTCACCGTCAGACTAGGCACTGACGCCCGGTCAGCGGCCGTGTTGCTAGGAAGCTTCTACGCACTTTCTCTTGGTATCAGAGCAGTGAGACAGTTCTCACTGAGCTGCGCAGCAGAGACGCAGCAGAGCAACAGCAGTGAGAGTCACCGCTGCAACAGTTCTTCTGGGACCCGTTGGAGACGGCCGGTCGCCGTCCGCGTACTCCACCCACCACGTGAGATCGTAGCTGCTGAGGCAGCAGCAGCAGCGCGTACCGCCACACAGAGGCGTGTGGCGGCTGCGGTGCGTGCAGCCGCCACTCCCCCCCACAGCCGTAGCAGCAGAGCAGCAGCAGCAGAGGCGGCGGCAGCAGCCGCGCAGCAACAGCGCANTGGACCTGTCAGTTGTCATTTCTCTCTGCATATGCTATATTGAAGCATTCTGACACTTGGACTTGTGTCTCCTAGCCAAACCCTTGCCGTTGTGTGTACGACCTGTGATTGTCGTCACCGTCTGACTAGGCACTGACGCCCGGTCAGCGGCCGTGTTGCTAGGAAGCTTCTACGCACTTTCTCATGGTATCAGAGCAGTGAGACAGTTCTCACTGAGCTGCGCAGCAGAGACGCAGCAGAGCAGCAGCAGTGAGAGTCACCGCTGCAGCAGTTCTTCTGGGACCCGTTGGAGACGGCCGGTCGCCGTCCGCGTACTCCACCCACCACGTGAGATCGTAGCTGCTGAGGCAGCAGCAGCAGCGCGTACCGCCACACAGAGGCGTGTGGCGGCTGCGGTGCGTGCAGCCGCCACTCCCCCCCACAGCCGTAGCAGCAGAGCAGCAGCAGCAGAGGCGGCGGCAGCAGCCGCGCAGCAACAGCGCAGCAGCAGCGGCCGCCACAGCAGCGTGGCAGCAGCGGCGGCAGCAGGAGTGCAGCAGCAGCGTCGGCAGCAGCAGCGCAGCAGCGGCAGCGGCACAGCAGCAGCAGCAGCAGTCGCGGCGGCAGCAGCAGCGCAGCAGTGGCAGCAGCAGCAGCGCGCGGCGGCGGCAGCCAGAAGCAGCGCGCGGCGGCGGCAGCCAGCAGCAGCGCCGCGCGCAGCAGCGGCCGCCGCGCGCAGCAGCAGCAGCAGCAGCGCAGCAGCCGCTGCCACCGCTGCACGCGCAGCTACGCAGCTGCTGCTATAGCTGACAACACAGCTGCAGCAGCAGCTGGGCGGAAGCTGCTTCGCAGCTTCCGCGGAGCTGCCGCGCGCCACCGCGCGGGGGCAAAACCGTGACAAGACAAAAAAAAAGGGAGAAAGGGAGGGGACGAGCTGACGTCAGCATTGTTGGTTGCTGACATCATCAGGTCGTGCTGACGTCAGCAACCACTTGCTGACGTGAGCATAACACAGCCAAATTTTCAACCGAAAAGTCAAAAGTTGCCAGCGCTTCAACTCTTCGAGAAACGCAGTCAGTTTTGAAATCCGGCAAAGTTGACCTGTCGTCCCATAGTGAGCGGCGACATGAGGTCGCCCGACGACAAGGACAAGGGACCAGGTGATCCCTCCTCCTCTTCTTCCGGGGTATTGAGCCCTCGCTCGCAGGCCATTGAGGACCTGCGCAGTCAGCAAGAGGAGATGCGTCGTCTGCAGCGAGAGCTGACTGACGCGATCCGCACGCTGACTGAGCTCCTGCGCGCTCAGTCCACGGCTCATCCGCGGATCTCCGAGGGAGCTGCCGGCGTTGCGGCCTCCACCCAGCACTCGGCTCAGGCGCCCGTGACAGGCGCCCCGCCTGCTTCACTTCCTGGCGTGGTTTCCCCACCACCTGCGGACCTCCTTGATGACGAGCCATTCATGCCAGGCTTTCGAGGATGACTCCCAGGAGCGGGAGATTCGCCTTCTACAGTAGCGCCTCCGTCAGCTGCAGACGGGTATCCGACCTCCACCCGTGTCCCCGATGCGACCATCACCTGACTTCCGTAGTGACCACCCTCTACCAGGAGTTTTTCCCGTCACTCGCCCTCCTCAGCCTGCGGCTGCTCTCCCCATGGAGAGGCAGCCAAAGGACTTTGAGGCACCACCTCCACGGTACATCAGCGAGGACGGATTTGACTACTGGGAGATCCTGTTTCAGGTGTGGGCAACTTTTGAGGGAGTGTGGCCTTACTACCACAGCCCATACCAGTCTACAGATCCAGCACAGGTGCTGACAGCAGCCCGAGCCATGCGAGGACTTCTCTACGCCATGCCACGCGAGAATGTTGTTGACTTCCGTCCCTTCCTCGGCGAGGCTGGCACAGGCACCGGAGTTGATCCTCGTGGAGGCTGGGATCTGGCGTTGTCCCTCCTGGCCGCAGAGACGCACGCCACCCGTGCGTCACACATTCGTGCCTTCAACTCCCTCCGTCAGGGACCAGCGGAGCCTGTAGCGGACTACTGGCGACGCGCCATGCGTATCTACACATGCCTGGGGACCTCAGGGGGCACACAGCTGTGGGCGCTTCGGACGATCATGCTCGGAGTTCGCCTGGAGTACACCGACATATTCACACGGTACAGCGACGTTGCTCTCGAGCCTTTCTCAGCCACCCTGCAGCTGCTCCCGTGGGCCCATCAACTTTTCCTCCAAGTGACGTCGGCCCGCGAGGCAGCCGTAGCACATCAGGAGACTTCCCTCGCTGCAACAGTCCTCGCCTCACCACCTTCTTCCCTCCTGCAGTCACCCTCACCTTCTTCCATCACGACCTCGTCTTCCTCCTCCTCTTTGACCCTGTCTACGCCCACGCAGACGCAGGGCGTTGCAGCAGCTGCCCAGGGGAAGAAGAAGAATAGGAAGCGCGGATCGGGTCAGCAGCAATCGTCATCCAGTGGTAGCAGTGGCCGTTCCGTGCACTGCTACAACTGTGGAGGTGCCCATCGCTACACCGAGTGCCAGCAGCCGCTCGACTGGGAGCGCATCACTCGCGGACTTCAGGCTGCCCATGCTGCNGTGACTCGTGATGACACGTGTGGGGGAGCACAGTCCGCATGTGATGATGATGGGCCTGACTGCACTGACTGGATTCATGAGTCTCACCTTCGTGATGTACGTCGTTCCTTCTCACTGACGGCTCAGCGTCCCTCTGATGCCGAGTGTTCTGTCGATCGTTGTACAGTAACGTCCACCAGTCGTGACTCCGGTGGCACTTGAATCATCGATTCCGATGCCACCCACCACATGACGTGTCGTCGTAGTGACTTTGTGGTACTTGGTCCTGTCACGACTGTCCGTTCCGTTCGTACAGGTTCTGGTCAGTCCTTACCGGTTCACGGTGTTGGGGTTGTATGTTTTGATGGTCCGTCTGGCCCCCTGTATCTCTCTGACGTGCTGTTTGTGCCTGATCTTGAGCTCAGTCTGCTGTCTGTGCGTTCCTGCACTCTGATGGGTCTCTCCGTTGAGCATACCGCTGATTCAGCGATTGTGACTGCTCTTGACAACCGTAGCATTGTCCTGCGTGCTTCAGTCGTAGATGACCTGTACCGCATTGCTCGGCCCTCCTCCCCTTGCTCTTCCTCCTCCTCTGGTCGCGTTTTGTCACTGGTGTTCTATCCCCGGAACACCAGCGGTTGCTTCACCGATGTCTGTGTCACGTGGGCTCTGACACTGTGTCGAAGCTCATCCGGACACAGCCCGCTCTTGGTCTTGACGTGGCTTCTTTCGAGAAGCCACCAAAGACCGACTGTCTTTTTTGCGCTCAGGGTAAGATGCACCGGTGCACTTACCCTGATTCGCGTTCCCGAGCGCTGAAGCCCCTCGAGTTGGTCCACTCGGATCTGTTGGGTCCTCTTCCAGTCGAGTCACTGTCCGAGAGGGGCCGGTATGTTCTGACGCTGACTGATGACTTCACCCGGATGCGGTGGGTCTACAGTCTGCGTCAGAAGAGCGACGCCGCACTTGCGGTTCGGCTCTGGCTCCTGATGGCTGAGCGTCAGTCTCGCCACACGCTACATACCTTTCGCTCGGATCGCGGCGGCGAGTTCCTTGGCGAGATGGACTCATTCTTTGTTGAGCACGGCATTTTTCACCAGGTCTCCGCTCCTGCTACCCCACAGCAGAACGGTGTATCTGAGCGCTGGAACCGCACCATGGAGGATGCGGTTCGCGCCATGCGGTCTGAGTGCGGTCTCCCAGAGTCCTTCGCTTTCGAGGGCTTCGCCTACATGACTTGGGTCTGGAACCGCCTCCCGCATGGTCCGCTTCCGGATCATGTTACACCGTATGAGCTCTGGTTTGGCCACCGTGCCAATCTTCGTCTCGCACGCGTTTGGGGATCCCTGGCCTCCGTATGGTACACCGAGGACCAGCAGGGGTCCAAGGTCTCCGCTCGGGGTCGCTTGTGTGCCTTCATCGGCATCTCACCGCGGTCGAAGGCCTGGCGTTTTTGGGACCCCACTCGCCGTCGTGTCATTGAGTCTCGTGACGCGCTGTTTTTTGAGTCAATCACATACCGTGATCTGACTTCGATCACAGCACTCTCTGCAGCTCATGTTCCTTCCTGTGAGGATCCTCGGCGAATGGGGGAGACCTGTTCGCCAGCGACCATTCCTCGCCATGCTGATGTGTCTGCTCGAGTTCCCTCTCGATCTCCAGCACTTGATGATCCGGCTATCATTGCCATTGGTCCAGAGATCCCGCCTGTCCAACCTGCTTCGCACCCCACAGATACCGCTGCTCCCACGCCCCCTCCTGCATCACCCACTGTGTCCACTGGCACCCCTGTTCCGGCGTCTGACCCAGCCCAGCCCACTCCTGTCTCTACGTCGGCTGACACTCCGGTCTCAGTGTCCGGGCCAGCCTTGCCCGCTGTCATCCCGAGCTCAGTGTCCCCCACACACGCATCTCCGCGCACAGCATCTGCGACTGCCTCGTCTCAGCCCTCACCAGCTGTGATTGTACCTGTCCCTGTGGTCGTACCTGTTCCTGCGCCTGAGGTGCGCCCCTCGACCTCCGGTTACTCTCGTGAGCCCGGTGGTCGCCTTCGACCACTGGATTCCGGAGCTCATCGAGCGTCGGGTTCCGGACCCAGACGTTCCTCTCGCAGCATCGTGAGCGGTGATCCCGGCACAAAGGCCTTAGGCCTGAGTGTCCGCACTGAGCTTTCAGAGGTACACCCAGCGTGCCCCATAGGGCACAACCTGGTCACCCGCGAGTTCCATGTCGCCTGTGATGCAGCAGCTGATCTCGTGGCTGTCAGGCCAGACACTGAGGCGTGTGCACTTGCCACGCAGAGTTCCCCCTCTATGGCGCCGGACCCGGGCACATTGAGGGAGGCTTTCTCATCGTAGGATGCTGATGCCTTGCGAGCTGCTTGCGAGGATGAGCTTCGCGCTATCCGAGAGCACGGAGTCTACGAGCTGGTCGACCTTCCCCCTCGGAGGAAGGCGATTCAAGTCAAATGGGTCTTTCGCAAGAAAGTGAAGCCGGATGGCTCACTGGAACGCTACAAGGCTCGTTTGGTCGTCAAGGGGTTCTCTCAGATTGAGGGAGTTGATTACACTGACACCTTTGCCCCTGTCGGCCGCATGACCTCAGCTCGAGCTCTGTTCGGTGTAGTAGCTCAGCATGACTGGGAACTACATCAGATGGATGTGAACAACGCGTTCCTCCATGGCTCTTTGGATGAGGAGATCTACGTGGCTCAGCCACCAGGCTTTGAGGACGGTGACAAGGTCTGGCGCTTGCGCAAGTCCTTGTACGGCCTCAAGCAGTCTCCACGGTGTTGGAACCGGGAGATCACTGGCACCTTGACTCGCGCAGGATACGTACAGAGCGAGGCAGACCCCTCACTCTTCATCCTACCGACACCCGAGCGGTTTACCGCCATCCTGGTCTATGTTGATGACCTTCTGATCGCGTCTCCGTCGCTGGAGGCCGTGAAGGAGGCCAAGGCTGTCCTGCAGACCGCCTACAGGATGAAGGACCTCGGTCCTGCATCGGTGTTTCTTGGTATGGAGATTGTGCGTGATCGCAGACGTCGGACACTGTTGCTGCATCAGGCCCGATACGCACGAGTCGTGGGGGAGCGCTTTAGCGATCTCCTTGGTGCAGTGCCCACTGCTTCCACACCACTCACACCTGATGGGCAGGATGCTCTGAAGGTGGACGACCCTACACAGCTGGGGGAGACAGTGGACGTGACCTTGTACCTCCGTCTTATCGGATCTCTGATGTACCTGGCCACTACCACGCGTCCCGACATCGCGTTCGCCGTCAACCTCCTCGCTCAGTTCTCGCAGGCTCCACGTGCGAGAGCTCTTCACGCGGCTGTGCGAGTGGTACGGTACGTGGTCTCCACGCCGTACCTCGGACTCTGCTTTCGTCGGCAGTGTTCGGTGGTCCTTGACGGCTACACTGACAGCGACTGGGCTTGGAGTCCTGACGGGCGCAGTCGCACTGGTTACGTGTTTCTGCTCGGTGGTACCGCTTTGTCTTGACGAAGCAGGAAGCAGGGCTGCATCGCACGTAGCTCGTCGGAGGATGAGTATGTGGCTTCGGGGGCAGGGGCTGCTGAGGCAGTTTGGCTGCAGCGCTTGTTTCTTGAGCTTGGGCAGTCAGTACCCGCCATTGTGCTGCGTTGCGACAACCAGAGTGCTCTCGCCATTGCGGAGAACTCTGGTGTTTTTCATGCTCGCACAAAGCACATTGCGGTTGAGCATCACTTCGTTCGGGATCTGAAGGAGCAACGCGTGATCTCCATCATATGGGTTGGCACTGACTTGCAGCGAGTTGATTTCTTGACGAAGGCACTTGCCCGCGGAAAGTTCCAGGTGGCCATTCGTTCTGTTCGGCTTCGCCCCGTGCGTGACAGTGGTTGAGTGTGGGATGCACGTTGCCGTCTCATCTGTCTATGTCACTCGCTATGTGGTTGTACCAGTGCTGCATGTGTATGGACATGCGTACCATCGGGTCATGGGGGAGTGTTGTGCTTTGTGCCGTTCCTGTACAGTTTATTGTGACCACTCGGCCGTGTCCATACTCGTGCAGATCCCTGAGGCATGCGGCCCTGGTGACACCGGCGTGACGACAGGCGGCGGACTACCCGTCTGGAGCTGACCGACCATTGTCCCAGAGCCCCAGATGTCACCGGGACTCCTTGCTGTGTCTTCTACGTCTTGCAGGCGCCTTTCGGCGGACTGGGCATGAGGCCCATTTGCATGTTTTTGCATTGTATACTCGCTGTCAGTCGATGGATGCATGCATGTGACCAGTCGTT
>SZWC01004161.1:9236-30518 GCA_023375785.1 Penium margaritaceum
GACGGGGGGGAGGAGAGGAGGGACAAGGAGAGGGACCGGAAGGACGAGGATGCGGAGGAGGAGACGGTGAGGGCAGGGGAGGAGAGAGACGTGGAGGACCAGGGGGAGGAGCATTCAGTGCTGGGGGAGGGGGCCATCGACAGCGACAGCAGCGGTCGACGGGGAGAGTGGGGCCTGGGGGGAGGGACCCTGGAGACAGCGTCAGTGACAGCGACACGGAGGAGACTAAGGGGGATGAGTGGACCCCGGAGAGGCAGAGGGCAGGGGGGACAGGTGGGGGAGGAGGGGGAGCCCGCTCAGAGGGAGGGTACGGACAGACGGTAGGGCAGGAGGTCTCGGCATCAGGGACAACGGCACGATAGTCTGGAGGACGGAGGGGAGGGGGGGCGGAAGGGGACGCTGCTGGGCCAGATGCCACGTCACTGGCGGCCACCATACCACTGCCCGGCGCCGGGGTGCGGGTGGGCCTCGGCGTCGGACAGGGCATGGGCGAACCATTGGGGAAGGATGCACAAGGGGCGCATCCTTGGAGAGGCCCTCCAGGCGAGCAGAGGATGGAACGCACCGGTCCCAGTCCGGGGGGCAGGGGCAGGCGACATGGACACGAGGGGCTTGGGGCGGCAGCACCAGGCGCGAGGAGTGGGCAAGGAGGAAGAGAGAGGGAGGGGCGGGGAGGGGAAGAGATTGGAGACGCAACAGGGAGCGGGAGGACCCGCGGGGACTGCTGCACGAGCGGAGTCGTTGATGAGAGAGATGATCGGGGGGGGAGGAGCTGTCAGAAATATGACTCCGACAAGGTCTCCCTCACAATATATACCCCTCGGATAATCCGAGTTCCTGGTGCTGGTTCAGGTCCCACACCGAACCACCTTGGCAACGGCTAGTCGGTCATGACCGTTCTACTAGAGCCGAGCCGCCCCTAATAAGAGACCATGTCGTCACGCGTCCGGCTAGCGGAAAGAAGCCGTTAATACTTGCTTTGTCCTGTTCTACAGTATATACGGAGGATGTTCATTCCCTCCCTAGTTTAACCAGAACAGTTCTGCTCATCCTGTTCCCCTTTGGTTCTGCGGCTTCGACGCCGTGTCTTCGCTCTGCTCGTCCCTCGCACTTTCTGTCTTCGCCAACTCTCAACGCTTCGCTCCGTCACTCTCGCTCCTTCGCTCAGCTCTCATACTCCGCCAGCCGTCGCTCCCCTCGTCAGCACTCTCTCTCACATCAACCTGTCTACCTCAACTACCTCGCATCTCAGCCTCTATCAGCTCCCGTGACTAACTCCTCGAACCGCTCTTGCTTACGTCACTCCGCTGACATACATCTGCATGTTCCGATGCTTCTGCCTGCTTCTGCTGCCGCTTTTCTCATGCCTGCATTCTTCTGACAGGAGCGGGGCGGAGTTTTTTGCCCAGGGGTGGGGCCCGCCGTGGTGGTGCCCGTGGATGGGATGCGGACTCATCTGTCAGAGCCGGTCGGGGGTAGTTCGACATTGGGCGGCAAGACACGGGGAGTGGTGCATCGTGGCGGCTCTGGAGGGAGTGAGGAGATGAGTTCGGGCACCTCGGGCAGGGGAGGACAGAGAGAGACACTGGGGCGTGGGAGGGGTGAGGGATGGTTTGTCGGAGGAGGACGCGGAGGAGCGGCAGGAGTGGCGGGAGGCGCGACGGGCACAGGGGGCGCATCAGGTTTACCGGAGCGGGTCCTGGGGCTGGCAGGATGGCAGGCGGAGCGGCGGAGGATACGCGAGAGACGACAGGCCCAGAGAGAGGCCAGGCGAGGGAGACGGACGAGGGTGCACCAGGCTTGGAGGGAGCAGGAGAGAGAGGGACGGGCGGAGGGAGAGCAGCGACAGGGGGAGAGATGGTGCGTGGAGGGAGAGGGAGTGGATGGGAGACAGGTCGGGAGTTAGGAGGAGCGGGTGAGGGAGGGCAGAGGGGGAGGGGGGGTTCCCGGCAGGAGAGGGGAGAGTACAGGGGGCACAGCGGAGACGAGGGCAGAGGCCGAGCAATTCCTGGCCGACGTGTTCGCTTCCAACAGGGCGACACGGGAGCGGGGTGGCCAGGGAGACGGGGCGGACAGCAGCGAGCCGAGCCGGTCGGGAGGAGTCGTGCCACCGGAGGCAGCGGGGGCGCGGGGGAGAGGGGAGGGGAGCGCAGAGGGGGGAGGGGCCCTCCTAGGGGACCATGTTGGTGTATGGGATAGGGGAGCCCGGGGCAGCCAGGCGGAGGGGGGCACAGGGGACCAGGGCGGCGAGGGGCAGGGGGGAGGTCGGTCAGGGAGCGTGCGGCGGGAGGAGAGGCAGGATGGAGTGCTAGCTGGGGGAGGCGCGGCTGGTGGTAGGGGGCATTCGGGGCACAGGGAGGGCGCCGACAGCGCATGAGAGTGGAGGCTAGGGGAGAGGAGTCATTGGAGGATAGTGTGCTTAGAGGATGCAGTGCGTGGCGGTGGGAGGAGCAGTGGCAGTGGACGGAGGGGATGGACTGGGCGCAGTTGTACGGGACGGAGGTTCTCCCCCCGTTCATGCTCGCACACGTCCCGGCAGGCGTACTGGATGCAGTACGGACCGCGGTCGCGGTCCCCCTCCTGCGGTGCACCACGCACCCCCTTGAGGCGGGGGGCCCGTTGCTGCTGCAGGCCATGCCTAGCCTCATCCTCCGCACATGGCCGCAGCAGCGCAACATCACAGACACGCAATGGGTGCTGGAGCAGACGGGCAGATTCCTGGCGAGAGACTGAGAGGCGCTGTGGAGGGAGGCGGTGGCACTGGCGCGGCCGTCGGAGAGCCCCCCCCTCCCGCCGGCTGCGCCAGGTGGAGCAGGAGAGGAGGGAGCAGATGCCGCAGTGGGCGGTGACCAAGTACCATAGAGGCAGCACGTCGAAGGTGTCAGAAGAATGTAGACACGAGAATAGCAGCAGCAGAAGCAAGCAGAAGCATTGGGACATGCAGGTGTACGTCAGCAGAGTGACGTAACCGAGAGCGGTGCGAGGAGTTAGTCGCGGAAGCTAATAGGGGCTGAGACGCAAGGTAGCAGAGGTAGACAGGTTGATGTGAGAGAGTGCTGGCGAGGTGAGTGATGGTTGGCACAGTAAGAGAGCTGAGCAAAGGAGCGAGAGTGACAGAGCGAAGCATTGAGAGGGGCTGGCGAAGACAGGGAATGCGAGGAGCGAGCAGAGCGAAGACACGGTGGCGAAGCCGTGGAACCAAAAGGGGAACAGGGTGAGTAGAACTGTTCTGGTTAACTCGAGGGAATGAACATCCTCGGTATAAAAAGGGGCAGAACAGGACAAGGAACAAAGCAACGGCTTCTTTCCGCTAGCCGGACGCGGGTGACAGGTGTCACGTTATTAGGGGATGACTTGACTGAGGTCCAAACGGTCAAATGGCCAGGAACCGTTAGTCAAGGTGGTTCGAACTCCGGTCCTGAACCGTTATTGAGACGATTGAATTAGTTGCGACCCTCTTGTCAAGGCTTCATTCTGACATAAGGCAATTGACGCCCTCGGCAGTGTTGACCTGGCACCGCCCGGCCCGGAGGTCTTGGCCCAGTTGCAGTCCAAGCACCCCCAGCCCCAGCGCCCGATTCTGGTGTGGGTGGGAGAGTTGGGAGGGAGGGCGGCCACGAGTTTCCCCGACGCGAAGGGCGTCCGGAGGGCACTGATGGAGAGCCCCAGGGGGTCGGGACGGGGGCCCTCGGGCCTGACTTTGGACCACCTCTGCCAGATCGTGGTGGGAGACGCGGTGCTTACGAGGCTCCTAGCGTAGATGCTGACGTTGCTCTGCCGGGGCCGCCTCCACCCCACGGCAAGGCGGTTTCTAACAGTGAGCAGACTCATAGCGCTGGCAAAGCAGGATGGGGGAGTACGTCCTATCGCAGTGGGGGAGGCCATTCCTAGGCTGCTGTGCAGGTTGATGGTGAGCGTGGAGTGGAGGGAGATGGAGAGGGTGATGGCGCCATTGCAGCAGGCGATGGGGGTCCAGGCAGGGAGTGACACTGTCTACCATGCCATTGCGGAGCACCTGGAGGCGCAGCCGGGATGGGGGATTATCAGCATCGACATGAAGAACGCATATAACTCTCTCGAGCATGCGTCTATCTTCGAGGCGCTGTACAAGAGGGGGTTTGAGTGGTTGGTACCTGGGTTGGCACTGTGGTACGACCAGCCCTCAGACCTCTACCACCAAGGAGGGATCCAGCCCAGCGTTCTTCAGTCGGTGCGGGGGGTGAGGCAGGGGGATCCCATTAGTCCACTCCTCTACTCGTTGGCCTAGCAGGATGCACTAGAGGCGGCACAGACGGCCATGGGGGCCGCGGGACGGGTCATCGCCTACCTCGACGACACCTACCTGCTGGGCCCCCCAGAGTCCTTGGCAGCGGCATATGGAGCTCTCACCGTGGGCCTGGGAGCGCTGGGGATGGAGGTATAGCCCCGCAAGTGCCAGCTGTTCCTGCCCACGAGGGCAGGACCGGTGCCTGCGAGGCTAGCGGACATGGCCAGGAAGGCGGAGGGGATGGTGGTGCTGGGAGCCCCACTTGGGAGTGAGCGGTTCTGCCGGGAGCGGCCGGAGGCGACGGTGCAGGCGGTAGAGAGCACACTAGAGGGGCTGCCAGAGTTGCCGGACCTGCAGGCAGCCTTTGGTATCCTCAGGGAGTGCACCACCCGTCGGCTCCAGCATGCGACTCGCCTGACACCACCATCTGAGTGGTGGGAGGAGCGCCTCTGGCGCTTTGATGAGAGAGTGGGTGCGTGCTTGCGACGCATGCTGCGACTGGAGGAGGTGCAGGGGGGACAGGAGCGGAGAGCGGTGGGGCATGCCGAGACCCAGGCGCGCCTACCGTTGCGCCTGGGAGGACTTGGCCTGTCAGCAGTCGGAGACCTGGCCCCTCTGTCATACGTGTGCAGCAGGCTCCAGTCTTGGCAGTCGGTGAGGCCCCTCATACACCGGCGAGGAGAGGGGGGGTGCAGCTGCGGGGGGAGGGGAGGGCAAAGTGGTGCCGGGGGAGCTTTGAGGAGCTGAGGACGATGGCGTTGAGAGGCTATGGAGAGGACGTGGGCAGGAGAGTCCCAAGCTTGGCAGAGTGCGAGAGCGGCTGCCCGAAGCGCCTGTTCAAAGACTTGTCTGGAGCAGTGCACGAGGCACAGCTAGCGTTGCTCTGGGCCAAGCTAGGAGAGGGGCTAGGGGGAGAGGAGGCTCTACCGCAGCTGCAGCGATTGACCTCCTTGCAGGGGGAGCACAACGGCGACTGGTTGCTGGCGCACCCCCACTCGGTCGCGGACAGGCTATACATGGGGCCGGAGGACTGGAGGGTATCGTGCAGGTTTCGGCTGGATCTGCCCCTCGCGCACGTCCGGCACACCCCGTTCTGCGGATGCAGGGAGCGCTGCGCCATCCGCCCTCGCACCCCGCAGCATGCGCTACGCTGCACCGAGGGAGGAGCAGCAATAGCATCACATGACGCCGTGAAGTGGGAGCTCGCGGCGGCCATGAGGGAGAGCGGCATGGGTGGAGTGACGATGGAGCACTCAGGGGTCCTTTCAGAGGGGCACGCGGACATCACATGCTTGGATCCAGCGACGGGAAACTTGCTGGTATTGGACGTGGTGATAGCTAACCCGCAGCGATCAAGCCTAGGCAGGCAGTTGGTGGAGAGGGGAGGAGTGGCGCTGGAGCAGGCGGTACGGGCGAAGGAGGCGAAGTATGGACAGTAGCAGGGGGTGGCGGAGAGAGACCGGCTGGTTTTCAACTTCCCGGCCATGGAGACTTTCGGTGCCTTCTCGAGGGGCCTCCACCGGGTGCTGAAGGCCTACACGGAGGCGACGCAGCAGAGGTTGGTGCGGCAGAGGGGAGCGGCAGGGGTGGCGGCACCGGTGAGGGCCCTCCTGATACCCCCAATTTTGCCGCGTCCTCACTCCTCTCCGCGGATGGTCCAGATCCGCGCCGATCCGCGGAACGGACACTCTACCGCTACCACTTATCCTCCGGTGCGCAGACAGACACCCGTTGTCATCCGCGGGTCACAACCTTGGAGCCTTAGCGCAGGTGCCTCACCGGTGAGTGACGCTCCGCGGTCCACTTCTTACCACACGGAAGTCCACCACCTCGTGGCGTCCGACTCCTCTCCGCGGAAACCTCGTTCCGCGGACGCGTGTAAGCAAGGGACACCGCCGGCAGCTCACCTCACTCGGACTCTTGGGCCTTTACACAGTTAACCCCTTGGTCCGCGGACCCAGCTCCGCGGGCAATTTAGGGCAGGAGGGCAGTGGGCGGAGCACAGAGGTGGGAGTGGGCAAATGTCTTTGATGAAGCGGAACGTAGAGTACATGGATCACTTAGAAAAGCAAGCAAGTCTGAGTTGCACTTGTGCTACTGCTAGTCAGGCCCTTTTCTACTTGGGATTCCGCACAGCGTGGCTACACACTGTCGGTCTCATCCCTCTCACCCTAACCTACTTCCCTCTACTTGAACTCCACGCGGTGCGGCTACGCACCGCGGGTCTTGTCCACACACACTCACTACCTATCTTCTACCGGTTATTTCCTTCATCCACGGCTTGTGCCCGCGGTTCTTCGTGTTCTTCCTTGAATCTTCTGCCTCCGTGATGCGTCTTCCCGTCTTTTCTCCTTGATCACCGCTGTCAGCCTTGTGTTCTGATTGGTCGTGCTTCTGCCACTTTTCTCCTGTCTTCTGGTTTTGTTGGTGGATGTCTCTCACGTCCGACGCTCCAGCTTCACTTTCCACCTTCCACAGTTTAGCTCTTGTTCCCTTTTTACCGCGATCTTTCCCGCCGGGCCGTTTTTCCCGCCACCGCCACTGGATTCCGCGCCACCCCACGCTCTACCGCAACTTCATTGCGGGAGCCAGCTTTCCGCGCGGATCCTCCCTTGCTCATCACTCTTGGCAGAATCTTCTCCGCGGATGGTCCACTAGTCCGCGGAGATAGCCTTCCGTGGACTCATTGCCTCCCCCGCGGAGATGCGGTGGATTTCCGCCTGACACTGATGCCCCCAACCCCCCCCCCCTTTCTCAAGACTCTGCCCCAGAGTCTCGCCCGCGCAGCAGGCGCGTGAACTTCCCTTGCGGTCCTGGCCGCTGCCGGTGTTGACAGGGACGACAGTATGTCTCCACTTCCCCTCCCTCTCGTTGGTACCTTGCCGAACACTCCTGATGCACATACAGCTGGCAACCTTCACATCGGGCTCCTGCGGTGATGTCCTCTGCTCCCAGTCTTCTTTTGCAGGTTTAACAATGTGGGATCCGTTCGTACGTCCTGCAACTGGTGCAGCGGTACACCATATGTCCCTCCTCGCTCCTTCCCACCCCTGTCGGACACTGCGCATGGGCCCATCCTCCGCAATGCTCACAATGACATGCCATCCCTGTGACAATTCCTCCGCATCCTTCTCCGTAGCAATGCAGCCCGGAGCTCTCTGTCCCCCAATCTTCCTTTCGGGAATGAGCTAGGCAGCGGTGGCAGGTCCATACTCCTTCCTTGCCTCTTTTGCCACACCGCTGGTGGCACATCTTCAAGCACATGCCACATCCCTTCCCGAACTCCGCCATCCCTCCATGGCAGGCAGCGCGTGCCGGCTCTCGGGTCTCCGCGATGAAGCTGGGTTAGCAGTCCGTCTCCAGAAGCTCATTGCCCACACATTGGTGACATTGGCCCTTCCAGGCGGAGCTGCCCGTCACCAGGCATTCTCGGTGGACGGGCCTCATGCAGACGGCGCACCTTCCTTCATCCCGCACCGTCTTCAGGCATGTGGGGCATGCCGCGGACTGATGCCTCTCCTCCCCCGATTCCTCCTCTTCTTCCGACTCTTCCTCCTCCCCTTCCTCGTTTACCCGTCGTACCTTGCGGACACCTCGTCGCCTTTCGATCTCCTCCCTGCATCTTCTGCACACCGCGGCCCCACTTCGCCCACCGCGCCCATCACGAGGCGGCGCCAGACAACCAGTGCAAATGTGGCGGTGGCACCCGTCACAATTCTGCACTTCCACTCCCCACCATTGGCCACACTGGGCACACCTCTTTTCTTCCAGTTCCTTCTGCCTCTTTTCTTCTGCCACGACACGTCCCTCCTCCTGCCACCGTCTCATTGTGGCCCCAGAAACCATGCGCGGACCTTTCCGTTGCTCATTGGGCCCCTCCTCTTCTTCCTCTTCCTCCTCCTCCTCCTCTGGGTCCCACCTTCCGCGGGGTGGTGCTCCCCCAGCACCAGGTCCCGCTCCTTCCTCCTGCCGCTTCTTCACAGGTTCCTCCTCAGCTGCCTCCTTCAGGCATCGTAAGCAGGTGCGGTTCCTTCCGATGCAGGGCTTGGAGGCCCCGCCGGCGTATTGATGTGCGGGCTTTCTGCACACTCGGCACACCACCTTCAGGCGTAGCTCAGCAGGGAGGTTTTCTCCACACCACACACATGGACCAGTGTAGGTAGCCAGGGTCTTGGGGCTCATTGGTACCCCAGTCCGTGGTGGCGTCTCCCGGGATGGTTGCTGGGTTACTCCTGCCGGGGTCTGGTGCTCGGACCTGCCCGCAGACTCCCTCTCTGTCAGCTCCCACTGCTCCCTCTGCTCCGATTGCTGCTCCCGCCGCGGCTGCTCTCGTCGTGGTTGCTCTCGTCGTGGTTCCCTCCTCACCTCCTCCGCAGCTAGTTCGCGGACATCGGATTCTTCCTCCTCCACCTCCTCAGGTTCCTGGCTCCACTCCTGTTCCTGCTGCGATACCCGTTCTTCGCAGACGTCCAGTACCTCTTCCGCTCTCCATCCCCGCGAGCCCTTCCGCTGTCCCAGGGGCGGTAGACGGCTTCGTGTCCTAGGGATGTGCGTTTGCCATGCTTGTGGCAGCAGCACAAACTCTGTTGCCGGATAACTGCGGTCACTGAACCCTTCCGGTCCCTCCAGCCACACTTGCCCTGCCTCAATGCTGGCCACGCGGTACACCTCCCGTGGTTCTCCTGCTTCTCGTCCCGCGTTGGGGAAGGGGCGGAGATATACCAAGTGACCCTCTTCGATGGGCCCATGGTTCAGCCGTCGGTTGGCTGCATCGCATCCGCGCCAGGCAGCAACAGAACCCCTCAACCGTGCTTCCGCTCGCATTGCCTTTGTCTTCTCATAGCGCTCGCGGAACCATTCCACGACCTCCCTGTCCTCCTCCTCCTCCGAGCGCTTTCCTTGTTCTTCTGGGGCAAGTGGCAGCCTTAGCGGCTTCTGAGGCATACCCATTGTCGCTCGCGGTGGTTGGCCGAAGAGCAGCATGTGTGGTGAGAAGGAGGTTGCACGACTGGGTGTCATGTTGATGAAGTACGCCTTCTTTTTCAGCTTCTCTGCCCAGCTGCTGCCTTCCGCGGTGGCCATTGCTCGCTCCAATATCTCGTGCACCCGCTCCACTTGCCCCTGGGATTCTGGCCTGTACCTTCCAGAGTGTACGTGGCGGACCCCCCATTCCTCCAGCTCCTCTCTGAAGGCCCCCATGAACTCGGTGCCGTTGTCGCTGTGCACCACGCTGCATCCACCAAAACGGTAAAAGATTTCCTCGCGGATGAACTTCGCCGCGGTGGCAGAGCTCTTGTTGGGCACAGCGCGGACCCAGAGGTACTTCGTGAAATGGTCCACCGCTGCGATCCAATACCGGTTCCCTTGGTCGCGGTGCGCGCGAGGGCCGTGGAAGTCGATGATGATCTTCTCCAACGGCTCACCGATGGGGGAGGGTTGAAACAACGGCTGGTCTCGTGGTGTAGTCTTCCGCGCTCGCTCACAGGGGGCGCAGTGCTGCACCACCTCCTTAATGAGGGCCGCCAGATTAGGCACATGGACAATGGGCGCCAGTCGGTCCTTCAGTGCCTGCGTGCCGGTGTGATGATGACGATGATAGGCCTCCACCACCGCCTTCTGTAGTGTGTGCGGAGGAACCCACAGGAGGTGCGGAGTCAGTTTCCAGAGGCGGCCATCCTCCCATGCGTAATGCTCACACAGACGGGCCAGATCATCCTTCTTTCTCCGATCGAACTCTACACCCAGCCGTGTCTCCAGATCCGCGTACACCTTTTGCGCCTCCGCCTTCTGTTGCTCCTTGCTACTGGCGCGGAGGAGGATGTGGGCGGTCTGCCATATCCGCCAGTCCTGCATCTCCATGGGTCCCTTCCTTCCCGCTTTCTCTGCCCCTACCTCCCTCGGCTTTCGTTTTGTCTCCGGCACTCGTGCCGGCAATCCGCGCGCTCGCCTCGCCTCCTGCTCCACCTTCATTGTTTCAAACTTCCTGCGGTTGTCCTCATCGTAGACTGGCGGCTCCCTATCCCATGAATCAGGTGCAGGGAACAGCCGGAGGATCCCCACCGCCCGAAGCTCTCCTTCATCCCACTGGTCGCGCAACCTTGTCTCAGTGGGTCCTCCCAGCCGTCTGCCGCGTCCGCCAGCGCGGTGCAGTTCAATCACCTCCTCCTTTTTCTGCGAAGCTACCCCTGGAGCTCGCAGCAGCCCCTGGCTCCGTGTGAGAGGCTGCTCCTCCTCCGACTCTCCCGGTGATTCACTGATCTCGGAGACTACCATCACCGTCACTTCCTTTTGCACACGTCCCCGTTGTTCTGCCCCTTTGCGGGCAGCCGCCACAGCTGTCCCTCCCAAGGCAGGACGTAGCGGAATCGGCACCATTTCCGCTGGCATGTTGACCTTGCGGAAGACTGCCATTAGGAGTTCCGCTGCTTGCGCGGCCTCCCGTTGAGCTTGCGCCAACTGCTCGGGGGTAATGCTGGGGCCTTCTTGTGTCCGAGGCTGTTTCCTTGGCTCCGCGGGCGCCGTTTCACTTGCCTTCCTTTTTCCTTTTGAGGCGGGAGTGGTCTCCTCCGGGGGATTCTGCTCCGGCTCTTCGCTTCGGCTGGCGTCAGCTGCCGGTGCTTTTTCCCTAGTCTGGCTGGCTGTCTCCGCAGCTTTTCTCACCACTGCCGCTACTCGGGTCTTGAGTTGTGCCTTCCGCCGGAGGATGTTGGCGGATATCTCAGGAGGATGGTGCTTAGCCTTGTACCTTTTCACCGTCCGATCTCCTCCTTCCGCTGCTACATGCTCTTACGCTGCTCTATCTGCCGTCGCTCCTCCCACTGTCCCTGCCACCATATCGGCGGCCTCTGCTCTGGCTGTTTCCGTGGCTGTCCGTGTATCCTCCAGTATCTGTGTTCCTATGGCCGTTGTCTCTGCCATTGCTGCCGCTGCTACTTTTGTCGCCGCTACCGTTGCTTCCGCCACCGCTGCTGCTGCTACCTCTGCTTGTGCTGCTGCTACCGCTGCTTCTGCGTCCATCATAATTTCCTTCATGAGTTGTTCTACAGCCTCCTCTTCTACCTCGGCCGCCACCTCCCGCTCCTGGGCCACTCCAGCTTCTGCAACCGCAGCCTCCGCGGCAGCCTGCTCAGTTTCCGCTGCCTCCTTCTCCCACGCCTTCCGCAGGCGTTCTTGCATCTGCTGTAGTTGAGGGGTGATTTGGGCGTGTTCGCACGCTTCTTCCACTTCTGCGGTCTCTCCTGCTCTTTTCCTCTCGGCATATTTCAGCCGCCTCCTTGGCCCAGTGTCGCACTTCCTCCTCCCTGAGTTGCAGTTTCTGCTCCTGCACCGCGGTCCAAAGTCCTCCAGCAACTGTTGTTGCCACTCTGGTGCGTGGTATGTTTTGCAACGTCAGCGTCCAGAACCTCTCCATGGCTGCCATCCATTGTCCCTTAGACACCTGAGTGCCAGCCATCCGCGACTGCTCTGCTTGTGGGTACTGAATACTCCACTTGGCGTATGTTAGGTTGAGCAAGTATCCCCACCTCCACTCATCCGCTGCGGACTTTCGTCGCGGAGCCTCCGCCGATCCTGGTGTCTGGTCATTCCAGAGGATGAGGGCTCTGGCCCTTTCCTGGAGCAGATGCACATAGCGTCCTTCTGGGCTACTGCGCTGGTCCCTCCGCACCCTAAGCCACCACACGCGAGCAGCCTCCAGTGATGGATCCGGCCGTTTGGTGTCCAGGAATTCCGCGACCCCTGTCATGTCACTTGCCAGCTTTGGGTTGATGCTCAGGATGTCCCTTAGGGCCAAGACGAGGTGTTCCACACCTGCTGTCTCCAGCAGCTGCACCTGCCTCTCGTGTAGTCCAAGGGCTATCGCACCTGTTGCCGCTCCCTTCAGTACCACCTGCCACATTTTGCCGAACAGGGAATCCGCGAATTCCGCGCGGATCACCTCCGGGACTTCTGCCAGTAGTTGGAGCATGACGCTGCTCACTACTTTGAGCAACAAGGATGCTTTGGGCTACTCCCCGCTATCCCCCAAGCTTTCTTCAAGGTACGTTCTTGCCCCTTCCATCACCGTTCCCGCCCCCAACAAGGGACGCGCGGGTTATCGGTTTGGGCTTCTGTGCGAGGTCGGTGGCGAGTGGGAGAGTGCCGTCATTGCCGCGGAAGGGGCTGGGGCTGTTGGTGCCTGAGCCCCATCTTGCGAGCTGGGTGTCAGTGTAGCTACTACTCTTGTCGTCGCTTGCGTCGCTCCTTCCGCGGGCTCCGTGCGCCTGAAGGTCCGCGTTGGAGGTGTGCCTGTGGCCAGGCTCTGTTGTGACGAGCCTGTTGATCTCGCCGCCGGCGGCGTGGCTTGTGTTGGTGTTCCTTCCGCGGGGCTTGACCGCGGTGGGATGACCGCTGCTGGTGTTGGGGTCCGTGTCGGGGTTGCACCCGCGGCAGGACTGGGCCGCGGTGAGGCCGCAGCCACCGCCGGTGTGGCCGTCACTGGTGTTTTTGTCGCTGGTGTCCTTATCTGTGGTGTTCTTGTCGTGGGGCCCGACCGCGGTGGGGCCGCCACCCCTGCTGGTGGTGTCGGTGTTCGTGTTGGTCGGTTTCCCGTGCTCGTGTTGAGAGCAGGACGCCGCAACTGCCGCCGAGAGGGCTTACCCCCCCCGCGACGAAGGCGCGGTCCCCGAGCCTTACTGGCGAGCCATGGCACTGCTTTCGCGGGTGAACGCCGAGCTCCGCGTGATGCGTCGGGTATGTCGAGTGCCTGTGAGAGTCGGGTCGAGGGTTAGTGGTGTTGGGTTGGAAAGTGGGCGAGGCAAAGTGAAGAGTGGAGTGAATGATCGAATGCCGGAACTCGAAATGAGGCTGAGGATGCCGGCACCCAGCAATATATCGGCTCGGCGCGGTGCGAGCCAGTCCGCCGCAAGCAGAATATCGTACGTGCGGACATCGCAGACTTGGACAGTATGCGCTGCATGTACATTGGCCACCTGCATGGGGAGGCCCGCGATCTGTCCGAGCGGCGCGTCAATTTCTCTAGTGGAGATAGAGAAGCGGAGCCGAGTGGGCTGGATGAGATGTTGCATGTGGAGCGAGCGGATCATCCGGAGCGCGATCGTGGTATGTGTGGCGCCGGTGTTCACGATGGCCACAAACGTGCGGCCACATATCCACACGTAACACCATGCCACGTGGACCTCGGATGGTGCGGATGGTCCAGGGTTGATTGCCGCTGGGGACCAGGTGCGGGGGGAACGCGCGGCGGCATCACGCGCGCTGGAGTGGGTAAGGAGGATGCATCTGGATAGCAGGCAGGTACCGATCATGCCTTCGCGCGTGCATGAGAGGCGGATGCCAAGAGGAGAAAGGGATGGATTGTGACTGGTGAAGAGGGCTCGGAGGCTCTCCGCGGACTCAGGGGAATGAAGAAGGAAATTGACTAAGGAGAGGGAATGGCGGTTCTCGAGGAGTGGAGTTGCGGGGACAAGAGGAGTTGGCGGGGTGCGGGTGGTGTTGATCTGTGGTGTAGTAGCGGTCGGGCGTATGGTTCGCGATGGTGCCTGTCGTTGGGGAAGATGGGGGGCAATCTCTTCGAGCGTCCATCCGCGGATCACGGGGTTGTACCGTCGGGCAAGCTGGAGCCCAGACTTCGAGATGGTCGGTAGGGTCTCCGCGGGTGCTTCCTCCGCGGTGTGCTCGAGTTCGTTCAGGAGTTGAAAGGTGACCTCCTGTTCTTCCTCGTCAAATTCTCGTGCCACTCCCTCCCATTGCGCTTCAGCGTTTGGTGGTAATGCCAGGATATCCGGGGAGTGTTCCGCGACAACCGGTGGCAGCTGGGCAAGTTCTGGCCAGTCGTGGCGCGGGATTCAGCTGAGAGCGTCCGCGTTGCGGTTAGCAACCGCAGGCTGGTACTTGATCTTCATGTTGTAACCTTGCAGGAGAAGTGCCCACTTGGCGAGGATGCCTTCATGGTTCTGGGTGGTGAGCAGCCATTGGAGAGCCTGATGGTCCGTAAGGACCGTGAATGGTTTGCCATTTTTTATGTAGTCGCGGAAGTGCTAGAGTGCCCACAGGACGGCCAGGCACTCGCCTTTCACCGGTGGGTACCTTCGCTCTCCTTCGGTGAGGGCGCGGCTGGCATATGCAATCACCTTCTGAGTCGGTTCCTGCACTGTCTGGGATAGGATAGCACCCAACCCATCCCGCGACCAGTCGGTAGTGATGGAGAATGGAAGGTTGAAGTCAGGGAACTCGAGCATAGGTGCAGTGACCAGGCGATGTTTGATCTCCTTCCAGGCATCCGCGCATTCTGGGGTCCAGTCAAATGGTACATCTTGGTGCGTCAAGTGCTGGAGTGGCTTGATGATGCGCGCGTGGTCGCGAACAAATTTTTGGTAGAAGGAGACAAAGCCCAGGAAGATCTTGATTTGTCCTGCGGAGGTGGGTTGACGCCATTCTTGCACCGCCACAATCTTCTCGGGGTCGGTTTTAATGCCATCCGCGCTCATTACGAAGTCGAGGAACTCGATGTCCGCGGCTCCAATTGAGCACTTGGCTGCCTTGAGCTTGAGGTTAGCTTTGCGGAGGGCAGCGAACACGGTGGCCAGGGAGGAGAACAGCTCTTCGAAGCTGTGGGCCGCGACCATGATGTCGTCGATATAGCAGCTGACGTTGGGGATACCGCGGAGGGTGGAGTCCATGACTCGTTGGAACGTCGCGCTGGCATTGCGGAGTCCGAAAGGCATGCGTGTGAACGCGTAAAGACCCTCTGGTGTCACAAATGCTGTTTTGGCGATGGAATCTGGGTGCATGGGAACAGCGTGGAAGGCAGCCTTGACGTCCAGTTTTGCGAACCATCCGCGACCCTGCTGCCGCTCTTGTATGTCAACGATTAGGGGCATGGGGTACGCATCCTCTTCGGTCACTCGGTTGAGGTCGCGGAAGTCAACGCAGAATCGCTTAGATCCATCCGGTTTCCCCACGATGACCAAGTTGGCACGCCATGGGCTGACGATAGGGACGACCACCCCTTGCGCTTTGAGTTCCGCGAGCCCTTCCGTGATGATCTTCTCTTGATCAGGGAGGATGTGCCGCACCTTCTGTTTTGTGGGCGCGGAATCCCCTGTGGAGATGACGTGGAACGCTTCCACAGCCCTTAAGTCAACTGCCGATCCAGCAAAGATGTCTGCAAATGAGTCCAGCAGGCCACAGAAATCTTGCCGTTGTGTGGGTGAGAGTCGTGAGTGAAGCATGTGGTCCCATTTTGGTGGTGGTGGTGGTGTTGTTTCGCGGAGTGGGTAGAACTCCTCTTCTTCCTCTAGTGGGTGGCTTGTTCCAAAGACTCGTTGTCCCCTGTTCCATAGGCCCAGGAGGTTGGTCTGTACTCCAGGCTCAATGGACTCTTCCGCGCGGTCCTGCCAATCGCCAGTTGAGATTTCTTCCACGGCAGGCACTTCCGCTGGGAGGGATTGGCGCTTGTCTGATTGGGCTTGGGAGTCTTCGGCCACGGCATCCAGGAGAGAAAAGGATTCACCGCCGGTGACAGGTATTGCCACCCTATCACCAATGGTAATGGGGCAGTATGCCTCCTCCCCAGACGCGGAGCTCAGCTGCATGATCCCCAGGGAGAAGAGGAGATTGGCTCGCCGAGGTACCAAGTAATCCATACCCAAGAGTACGTCATCCGTCCGCGCTCGCGTAACTTGGACGTTCACGGGTTCATGAAGGGATCCCACCTGCATGGGAAGGCCGCGGACTTCCCCGTCTCCATAGTCCATCCCGCCTGCCGAGTTGGTGAAGAGGCGGCGTGTTGGGAGCGTGCGGTCTGCCCAGCCGACCACGAGGAGGACACGGAACGCCACGGTGGTGTGAGTGGCTCCCGTGTCGATAATGGCCAGGAACTTCCTCCCGCAGATCCAAACCATACAGCAGGTGACCTCGTAGTGATTGTTGTCCCGTCGCGGTGGTTCTAAGGGCTGCGGTGCCCATCCCCACTCTTCTTCCGTGAGGCTCAGTGCCAACGATGCCTCGGGTACCACACGACGAGTGTTTATCGTGCCTGATGTAGCCGCGACACAGTTGAGGGAGATGCCCACGGCTTGGAGGCGTTGATTGGCCCTAGAAAACTCCTCCTTTAGGCGCGGCGCAAGCTCGGGGTGAATGCGGAGGAACTCGAAAAAATTGACTTCCGCAATGGGGGTGGTAAAGAGACGATGGACAGGGTCAGTGCTTTTCTCCGCGATCGTGGGAGCTGCGTCGGGCGTCTGTGAAGGTGGAGTCGGTTGCGCTTCCACCGGGGGTGGTTGTTTCACCTGTCGTTTCTTTTCCGGCACAACGGTGCGGTGAACGACTGCCTCCTGGAATCGCTCCTCCGCTGCCTCCGCCTTGCGTCTCAGATCCTCCTGTACCCTGACTGCCTCCTGCAAGCTCCATCCGCGCAGGCCCAGTTTCTGGGCTTGTGCGATGAGATTCATTTCTTCTGTAGTGGGAGGCACCTCTGTGGTCTCGTCCTCCGCCATTGGTAATCCCAATTTGACATTGCGGGCCCCGCCTGCAGGGTTCGCGGATGGCAGTGGGTTGGGCAGAATGCCCTGCCCGCCCGGGGCAGCTTGGGGTGGATTCTCCGTTGCTTGTCGCCCAGTTTGCGCTTGTTGTTGCTGCGGGCCTGGCCACGCCTGATTGTAGTACCGCTGCCACTGTTGCACCATGGGATCTTGGACAAGCGGATCGGGGCGCGGAGCTGCTTGTCGCTTCTGAGGGCAGTCTCGAGCGATATGTTCCAAGCTCTGGCATGTGTAGCACGCTTTTGGCTTTTGCTGCTGCGGAGGAGGTGCATGCGAGGATGTATTGGTGTCGCTGCCCTGGTATTGCCGGGTGGATCGCTGCCTGGTGAAGATAGCTGTGGCGTCACGGACCGCATCTTGAAGGGACAGGTAGCGGTCAGCAATCATCAGACTGCTGATCTCGTCTGGGAGTGCGCGGATGAGGTTTTGGAGCAAAACCCACAGCGTTAGGCCTTCCCCCTGTGGACTTTTGGCCACTGAGGCCCAGGTCAGGAACTGATCCAGAAATCGGCGGATGTCATCATCCTTATGCATGACCTCCTTCTCGATCTTCCGCAGTGCTTCTTCCTTCGTTAGGTGTTTAAAGTGCTTGATGAGGGCATTGCCAAAGTCCTCGAAAGATGGGAAAGGTGCGCGTGCGTTGTACCAGTCCGCTGCCGCCCCTTGGAGATGAAGTTCCGCGGTGGCGAGGCAGAGGTCGGGCGGAATCCGGCCAATGCTAGCGTAGAGGGTGATTTGTTTGAGCCAGACCCAGGGGTCTTCCTCCGGGGCACCTTTGAAGGAGTCTAGCAGGGGAATGTTGGCGGGTTCGGAGCGGATGTATTGCAGCTGCGGCACGGTGCTGCGGTTAGTTGTCAATGCAGTCGCAGCATGCAATGTCGGGAGGGTTGCAGGTGCAGCCGCGGGGTATCCAGTCGTAGGGGCTGGCATCTGGGGTTGCCCCGCGGGCATGGGAAGACTGGCTTGCGTGGGAGGGAGAGCCATGTACCAGGAAGAGGGAATGGTCGTGGAGGCAGTGTAGGGTGTTGAGAAGAATGCTGTCCCAGATGGCGGAACCTGAGTCCGCTGCGCTGGTGGTGCCGCTGCCTGCGGTACCCAATACATCTGAGCCGGTGGGACCGCATCCGAGGTGTGAAGAGGAATTGCCAGTCCCGCGCTGGCGGTCGGGTTTGGAGTCCCTTGTAGCTGCTGTGGGGGCAGGTACAAGTGACTCTGTGCGGTCTGTTGTGGCATTGGCAGTGAGGCCTGGTGAGTCGCCCCAACTGGCATCGTTCCAACCAGCTGCTGGTACGTTGGCATGGGCGGCTGCGTCATCATGTTGGGCGCAAGCATGTGCGGCACCGTTCCACCCAACACTGGACCCATCTGCTTCTGCGTCTGGGGCATCCACAGTGCTTGTGTGACCGCGTGAGGCTGCGTCATGTTCATCGGCTGTGCTCCGCCTCCAACCGTCTGCTGCTGGTGACTCGTTGGTTGGGTCCCGGTTGGTGGAGGTAGGGCCGAATTTCCTTGATGGGTGGCTCCGCCTCCGGGCTGGGGCATCTGCCGTGGCGGCTGTGTGACTGCGGAGAGCCCTGCTGCCACTCCTGCCGGCACTGTGAGATGTGGTGGCGGGTATGCTAGCTGCCGCGGTCCCGTCGCAGGCGGTCTGAGCATAGCCCCCGCCTGCATGGCGCTCAGCATCACCTGTTATTGTGGTGGCGTACCCGGTGCAGGTGGCTGCAAAGGTACCCCAAGTAGCATAGCGACCAGATTCGGCTGCAATGCCTGTGGTTGTGCCAACGCGGATGCAGGGAGCTGTAGCGGCGTCCCCACCTGTCCTCCCTCGGGCAACTGCTGCGAGTTCACCAGCGGCCGGACCATTCCACTTGCCTGGAGTTGCGCGGATGTCCCTGCGGTAGCCATCCCCATGGTCAGAGGGGTCTGATTCGCGGGAAACTGGTGCACTGGTGGCTATGTGGCCCCTGATACAGGCATTCCCATCTGCGTGTCCCCCGGGGGTCGTTCCGATGAAGTCGTCTGCTGCTGTTGCAAGCCGTGCACGGGAGATTCCGCGGTCGGGAGTCCCAGGGCTACCCCAACCACCTGGTGCAGCTGGTTCATGTCCAGTGACATCCCCAGAGCAGGGGCGAGGCATTCCGCCGGTTGTGGTTGCGCCGAGGTCCGTTGTTCGTCCGCTGTCAGTGCCTTGGGGATCCCTGAACCCTGGGGGCTCAGCGGTAAGGTTTGTGGATGAGCTGGCGGGAGTGCGGACTGCGATTCCACTCCACCAGTCATTGGCTGCTGCTGCCCGCCACGACGACGATACACCAATCCGCGATAGGCCTCGAGTTCTCCACCACCGGGGAATTCCTCCAGTGAAGGCGGTGCATCGGAGAACCATTGTGCCCCAGATGGCACGCTCCGCTGTCCTGCTTGTCCCGGTTGACGTTGCCCCGGGCGATGGCTGTCGGAGCTGTGGACGCTCTCCACCTCCGCATGTTCGCCCAGCGCATCCATGATGCGGCGCCAGTGTAGCTGCTCCAGCCACTCAGTCACCCGTCGGTGCTGGGTAAGCGGATCGGGGCCTGGTGAGGAGCTGACCGGCGTGCGGGATAGGACTGAAGGGGAGTCCCTACTTCCCGCGCAAGTCGCGGGTCGTCGTGGTAGGAAGCACCGCGCGTATGACTGCTGCCGCCGCCGTCCGACGTCCTGGTGCACGAAGCTGGCTGCCGACATTAACGACTGATCTGAAAGTTGCGTGCAGTTCTGCTGGCAAGGAGCAAAGAACTCTCCACGCTCACCGTACCATGACACTGATACCCCCAATTTTTCCGCGTCCTCACTCCTCTCCGCGGATGGTCCAGCTCCGCGCCGATCCGCGGAACGGACACTCTACCGCTACCACTTATCCTCCGGTGGGCAGACAGACACCCGCCGTCATCCGCGGGTCACAACCTTGGAGCCTTAGCGCAGGTGCCTCACCGGTGAGTGACGCTCCGCGGTCCACTTCTTACCACACGGAAGTCCACCACCTCGTGGCGTCCGACTCCTCTCCGCGGAAACCTCGTTCCGCGGACGCGTGTAAGCAAGGGACACCGCCGGCAGCTCACCTCACTCGGACTCTTGGGCCTTTACACAGTTAACCCCTTGGTCCGCGGACCAAGTTCTGCGGGCAATTTAGGGCAGGAGGGCAGTGGGCGGAGCACAGAGGTGGGAGTGGGCAAATGTCTTTGATGAAGCGGAACGTAGAGTACATGGATCACTTAGAAAAGCAAGCAAGTCTGAGTTACACTTGTGCTACTGCTAGTCAGGCCCTTTTCTACTTGGGATTCCGCACAGCGTGACTACACACTGTCGGTCTCATCCCTCTCACCCTAACCTACTTCCCTCTACTTGAACTCCACGCGGTGCGGCTACGCACCGCGGGTCTTGTCCACACACACTCACTACCTATCTTCTACCGGTTATTTCCTTCATCCGCGGCTTGTGCCCGCGGTTCTTCGTGTTCTTCCTTGAATCTTCTGCCTCAGCGATGCGTCTTCCCGTCTTTCCTCCTTGATCACCGCTGTCAGCCTTGTGTTCTGATTGGTCGTGCTTCTGCCACTTTTCTCCTGTCTTCTGGTTCAGTTGGTGGATGTCTCGCACGTCCGACGCTCCAGCTTCACTTTCCACCTTCCACAGTTTAGCTCTTGTTCCCTTTTTACTGCGATCTTTCCCGCCGGGCCGTTTTTCCCGCCACCGCCACTGGATTCCGCGCCACCCCACGCTCTACCGCAACTTCATTGCGGGAGCCAGCTTTCCGCGCGGATCCTCCCTTGCTCATCACTCTTGGCAGAATCTTCTCCGCGGATGGTCCACTAGTCCGTGGAGATAGCCTTCCGCGGACTCATTGCCTCCCCCGCGGAGATGCGGTGGATTTCCGCCTGACACCTCCTCAACCAGCGGGTGTGGGTGGCCCTCCAGCGCACACAGGCGCAACAGATCTAGAAGAGGGCTATGGCATGGGCCAGAGACACGACGTTCGTAGGCGATGAGGCGAGGGCCAGGCGGGCCATGTGGAGGCGTGATGAGGGTGTTGAGCTGGCAGACATTGGCAGGGTGGCGCGAGAGTAGGGGCTCTTGTGCGTGTGGTGTTGGCAGGGCTCTCGTGTGTGGTGGAGTGCCCCTGGTCCCTGCTTTGTGCTCGCATGACCTGGACCAGATAGAGACTCGGCTGCATGCGGACACAACCCTCCATTGCTTGCTCACTTGGCTCTCCTCTTTGCATGCAGACATGGCACTCCCTTGCATGCTGTCCCAGTTGCATGATGTACCTTGATAGCCCATTTCATTTAATGAGAGCGCTATATCTATATCTATATCTATATCTATATCTATATCTATATCTATATCTATACCTATATCTATATCTATATCTATATCTATATCTATATATGTATCTGTATCTGTATCTGTATCTATATCTATATCTATATCTATATCTATATCTAT
>SZWC01004161.1:59296-86299 GCA_023375785.1 Penium margaritaceum
TCGATCTGTTTCCGATTGACCCTGATTCCGTCGAGCACACCGGAACAACAGTGGGTGCGCACACAGGTCTGGGCCATGGGGGATATTCACCATAGAGAATTTAATGAAACCAAATGCACAGTGCATCAGGGCTAGTCTAAGGCTACTAGAAACAATTGACAGCTCGTCGATCTGTTTCCGATTGACCCTGATTCCGTCGAGAACACCGGAACAACAGTGGGTGCGCACACAGGTCTGGGCCATGGGGGATATTCACCATAGGGAATTTAATGAAACCAAATGCACATGACATCAGGGCTAGTCTAAGGCTACTAGAAACAATTTAAGGCTCGTCGAGCTGTTTCTGATTGACCCTGATTCCGTCGAGCACACCGGAACAACAGTGGGTGCGCACACAAGTCTGGGCCATGGGGGATATTCACCATAGGGAATTTAATGAAGCCAAATGCACAGTGCATCAGGGCTAGTCTAAGGCTACTAGAAACAATCTACGGCTCGTCGAGCTGTTTCCAATTGACCCTCATTCAGTCGAGCACACCGGAAGAACAATGGGTGCGTACACAGGTCTGGGCTATGGGGGATATTCACCATAGGGAATTTAATGAAACCAAATGCACAGTGCATCAGGACTAGTCTAAGGCTATAAGAAACAGTTTACGGCTCGTTGATCTGTTTCCGATTGACCCTGATTCCGTCGAGCACACCGGAACAACAGTGGGTGCGCACACAGGTCTGGGCCATGGGGGATATTCACCATAGAGAATTTAATGAAACCAAATGCACAGTGCATCAGGGCTAGTCTAAGGCTACTAGAAACAATTGACGGCTCGTCGATCTGTTTCCGATTGACCCTGATTCCGTCGAGCACACCGGAACAACAGTGGGTGCGCACACAGGTCTGGGCCATGGGGGATATTCACCATAGGGAATTTAATGAAACCAAATGCACAGTGCATCAGGGCTAGTCTAAGGCTACTAGAAACATTTTACGGCTCGTCGAGCTGTTTCTGATTGACCCTGATTCAGTGGAGCACACCGGAACAACAGTGGGTGCGCATACAAGTCTGGGCCATGGGGGATATTCACCATAGGGTATTTGATGAAACCAAATGCACAGTGCATCAGGGCTAGTCTAAGGCTACTAGAAACAATTTACGGCTCGTTCATCTGTTTCCGATTGACCCTGATTCCGTCGAGCACACCGAAACAACAGTGGGTGCGCACAGAGGTCAGGGCCTGGGGGATATTCACCATAGGGAATTTAATGAAACCAAATGCACAGTGCATCAGGGCTAGTCTAAGGCTACTAGAAACATTTTACGGCTCGTCGAGCTGTTTTCGATTGACCCTGATTCCGTCGAGCACACCGGAACAACAGTGGGTGCGCACACAGGTCTGGACCATGGGGGATATTCACCATAGGGAATTTAATGAAACCAAATGCACAGTGCATCAGGGCTAGTCTAAGGCTACTAGAAACATTTTACGGATCGTCGAGCTGTTTTCGATTGACCCTGATTCCGTCGAGCACACCGGAACAACAGTGGGTGCGCACACAGGTCTGGACCATGGGGGATATTCACCATAGGGAATTTAATGAAACCAAATGCACAGTACATCAGGGCTAGTCTAAGGCTACTAGAAACAATTTACGGCTCGTCGATCTGTTTCTGATTGACCCTGATTCCGTCGAGCACACCGGAACAACAGTGGGTGCGCACACAGGTCTGGGCCATGGGGGATATTCACCATAGAGAATTCAATGAAACCAAATGCACAGTGCATCAGGGCTAGTCTAAGGCTACTAGAAACAATTTACGGCTCGTCGATCTGTTTCTGATTGACCCTGATTCCGTCGAGCACACCGGAACAACAGTGGGTGCTCACACAGGTCTGGACCATGGGGGATATTCACCATAGGGAATTTAATGAAACCAAATGCACAGTGCATCAGGGCTAGTCTAAGGCTACTAGAAACATTTTACGGCTCGTCGAGCTGTTTCCAATTGACCGTGATTCCATCGAGCACACCGGAACAACAGTGGGTGCACACACAGGTCTGGGCCATGGGGGATATTCACCATAGGGAATTTAATGAAACCAAATGCACAGTGCATCAGGGCTAGTCTAAGGCTACTAGAAACATTTTACGGCTCGTCGAGCTGTTTCCGATTGACCCTGATTCCGTCCAGCACACCGGAACAACAGTGGGTGCGCACACAGGTCTGGGCCATGGGGGATATTCACCATAGGGAATTTAATGAAACCAAACGCACAGTGCATCAGGGTTAGTCTAAGGCTATTAGAAACATTTTACAGCTCGTCGAGCTGTTTCCAATTGACCGTGATTTTGTCGAGCACACCGGAACAACAGTGGGTGCGCACACAGGTCTGGGCCATGGGGGATATTCACCATAGGGAATTTAATGAAACCAAATGCACAGTGCATCAGGGCTAGTCTAAGGCTACTAGAAACACTTTACGGCTCGTCGAGCTGTTTCCGATTGACCCTGATTCCGTCGAGCACACCGGAACAACAAGGGGTGCGCACACAGGTCTGGGCCATGGGGGATATTCACCCTAAGGAATTTAATGAAACCAAATGTACAGTGCATCAGGGCTAGTCTAAGGCTACTAGAAACATTTTACGGCTCGTCGATCTGTTTCCGATTGACCCTGATTCCGTCGAGCACACCAGAACAACAGTGGGTGCGCACACAGGTCTGGGCCATGGTGGATATTCACCATAGAAAATATAATGAAACCAAATGCACAGTGCATCAGGGCTAGTCTAAGGCTACTAGAAACATTTTACGGCTCGTCGAGCTGTTTCCGATTGACCCTGATTCCGTCGAGCACACCAGAACAACAGTGGGTGCGCACACAGGTCTGGGCCATGGTGGATATTCACCATAGAAAATATAATGAAACCAAATGCACAGTGCATCAGGGCTAGTCTAAGGCTACTAGAAACGTTTTACGGCTCGTTGAGCTGCTTCCCATTGACCCTGATTCCGTCGAGCACACCGGAACAATATTGGGTGCGCACACAGGTATGGGCCATGGGGGATATTCACCATAGGCAATTTAATGAAACCAAATGCACAGTGCATCAGGGCTAGTCTAAGGCTACTAGAAACAATTAACGGCTCGTCGATCTGTTTCCAATTGACCATGATTCCGTCCAGCACACCGGGACAACAGTGGGTACGCACACATGTCTGGGCCATGGGGGATATTCACCAAATGGAATGTAATGAAACCAAATGCACAGTGCATCAGGAATAGTCTAAGGCTACTAGAAACAATTTACGTCTCGTCGATCTGTTTCCAATAGACCCTGATTCCGTCGAGCACACCGGAACAACACTGGGTGCGCACACAGGTCTGGGCCATTGGGGATATTTACCATAGGGAATTTAATGAAACCAAATGCAGAGTGCAGCAGGGCTAGTCTAAGGCTACTAGAAACATTTTACGGCTCATCGAGCTGTTTCCGATTGACCCTGATTCCGTCGAGCACACCGGAACAACAGTAGGTGCGCACACAGGTCTGGGCCATGGGGGATATTCACCATAGGGAATCTAATGAAACCAAATGCAAAGTGCATCAGGGCTAGTCTAAGGCTACTAGAAACATTTTACGGATCGTCGAGCTGTTTCCGATTGACCCTGATTCCGTTGAGCACACCGGAACAACAGTGGGTGCGGACACAGGTCTGGGCCATGGGGGATATTCACCATAGGGAATTTAATGAAACCAAATGCACAGTGCATCAGGGCTAGTCTAAGGCTACTAGAAACATTTTACGGCTCGTCAAGCTGTTTCCAATTGACCCTGATTCCGTCGAGCACACCGGAACAACAGTGGGTACGCACACAGGTCAGGGCCATGGGGGATATTCACCATAGGGAATTTAAGGAAACCAAATGCACAGTGCATCAGGGCTAGTCTAAGGCTACTAGAAAGAATTTACGACTCGTCGTTTGGTTTCCAATTGACCCTGATTCCGTCGAGCACACCGGAACAACAGTGGGTGCGCACACAGGTCTGGGCCATGGGGGATATTCACCATAGGAGATTTAATGAAACCAAATGCACAGTGCATCAGGGCTAGTCTAAGGCTACTAGAAACATTTTACGGCTCGTCAAGCTGTTTCCAATTGACCCTGATTCTGTCGAGCACACCGGAACAACAAGGGGTGCGCACACAGGTCTGGGCCATGGGGGATATTCTCCCTAGGGAATTTAATGAAGCCAAATGTACAGTGCATCAGGGCTAGTCTAAGGCTACTAGAAACAGTTTACGGCTCGTCGATCTGTTTCTGATTGACCCTGATTCCGTCGAGCACACCAGAACAACAGTGGGTGCGTACACAGGTCTGGGCCATGGTGGATATTCACCATAGAAAATATAATGAAACCAAATGCACAGTGCATCAGGGCTAGTCTAAGGCTACTAGAAACATTTTACGGCTCGTTGAGCTGCTTCCCATTGACCCTGATTCCGTCAAGCACACCGGAACAATATTGGGTGCGCACACAGGTATGGGCCATGGGGGATATTCACCATAGGGAATTTAATGAAACCAAATGCACAGTGCATCAGGGCTAGTCTAAGGCTACTAGAAACAGTTTACGGCTCGTCGAGCTGTTTCCGATTGACCCTGATTCCGTCGAGCACACCGGAACAACAGTGGGTGCGTACACAGGTCTGGGCCATGGTGGATATTCACCATAGAAAATATAATGAAACCAAATGCACAGTGCATCAGGGCTAGTCTAAGGCTACTAGAAACATTTTACGGCTCGTTGAGCTGCTTCCCATTGACCCTGATTCCGTCAAGCACACCGGAACAATATTGGGTGCGCACACAGGTATGGGCCATGGGGGATATTCACCATAGGGAATTTAATGAAACCAAATGCACAGTGCATCAGGGCTAGTCTAAGGCTACTAGAAACAATTTTCGGCTCGTCGATCTGTTTCCGATTGACCATGATTCCGTCCAGCACACCAGAACAACAGTGGGTACGCACACAGGTCTGGGCCATGGGGGATATTCACCAAATGGAATAAAATGAAACCAAATGCACAGTGCATCAGGGCTAGTCTAAGGCTACTAGAAACAATTTACGGCTTGTCGATCTGTTTCCGATTGACCCTGATTCCGTCGAGCACACCGGAACAACAGTGGGTGCGCACACAGGTCTGGGCCATGGGGGATATTTACCATAGGGAATTTAATGAAACCAAATGCAGAGTGCAACAGGGCTAGTCTAAGGCTACTAGAAATAATTTACGGCTCGTCGAGCTGTTTCCGATTGACCCTTTCGTCGGGCACACCGGAACAACAGTAGGTACGCACACAGGTCTGGGCCATGGGGGATATTCACCATAGGGAATTTAATGAAACCAAATGCATATGACATCAGGGCTAGTCTAAGGCTACTAGAAACAATTTAAGGCTCGTCGATCTGTTTCTGATTGACCCTGATTCCATCGAGCACACCAGAACAACAGTGGGTGCGCACACAGGTCTGGGCCATGGGGGATATTCACCATAGGGAATTTAATGAAACCAAATGCACAGTGCATCAGGGCTAGTCTAAGGCTACTAGAAACATTTTACGGCTCGTCGAGCTGTTTCCGATTGACCCTGATTCCGTCCAGCACACCGGAACAACAGTGGGTGCGCACACAGGTCTGGGCCATGGGGGATATTCACCATAGAGAATTTAATGAAACCAAAAGCATAGTGCATCAGGGCTAGTCTAAGGCTACTAGAAACAGTTTACGGCTCGTCGATCTGTTTCCGATTGACCCTGACTCCGTCGAGCACACCAGAACAACAGTGGGTGCGCACACAGGTCTGGGCCATGGTGGATATTCACCATAGAAAATATAATGAAACCAAATGCACAGTGCATCAGGGCTAGTCTAAGGCTACTAGAAACATTTTACGGCTCGTTGAGCTGCTTCCCATTGACCGTGATTCCGTCGAGCACACCGGAACAATATTCAGTGCGCACACAGGTATGGGCCATGGGGGATATTCACCATAGGGAATTTAATGAAACCAAATGCACAGTGCATCAGGGCTAGTCTAAGGCTACTAGAAACAATTTACGGCTCGTCGATCTGTTTCCGATTGACCATGATTCCGTCCAGCACACCGGAACAACAGTGGGTACGCACACAGGTCTGGGCCATGGGGGATATTCACCAAATGGAATGTAATGAAACCAAATGCACAGTGCATCAGGAATAGTCTAAGGCTACTAGAAACAATTTACGGCTCGTCGATCTGTTTCCAATTGACCCTGATTCCGTCGAGCACACCGGAACAACACTGGGTGCGCACACAGGTCTGGGCCATGGGGGATATTTACCATAGGGAATTTAATGAAACCAAATGCAGAGTGCAGCAGGGCTAGTCTAAGGCTACTAGAAACATTTTACGGCTCGTCGAGCTGTTTCCGATTGACCCTGATTCCGTCGAGCACACCGGAACAACAGTGGGTGCGGACACAGGTCTGGGCCATAGGTGATATTCATCATAGGGAATTTAATGAAACCAAATGCACAGTGCATCAGGGCTAGTCTAAGGCTACTAGAAATAATTTACGGCTCGTCGAGCTGTTTCCGATTGACCCTGATTCCGTTGAGCACACTGGAACAACAGTGGGTACGCACACAGGTCAGGGCCATGGGGGATATTCACCATAGGGAATTTAAGGAAACCAAATGCACAGTGCATCAGGGCTAGTCTAAGGCTACTAGAAAGAATTTACGACTCGTCGTTCGGTTTCCAATTGACCCTGATTCCGTCGAGCACACCGGAACAACAGTGGGTGCGCACACAGGTCTGGGCCATGGGGGATATTCACCATAGGGAATTTATTGAAACCAAATGCACAGTGCATCAGGGCTAGTCTAAGGCTACTAGAAACAATTTACGGCACGTCGAGCTGTTTCCGATTGACCCTGATTCCGTCGAGCACACCGGAACTACAGTGGGTGCGCACACAGGTCTGGGCCATGGAGGATATTCACCATAGGGAATTTAATGAAACCAAATGCACAGTGTATCAGGGCTAGTCTAAGGCTACTAGAAACAATTTACGGCTCGTTGAGCTGTTTCCGATTGACCCTGATTCCGTCGAGCACACCGGAACAATAGTGGGTACGCACACAGGTCTAGGCCATGGGGGATATTCACCATAGGGAATTTAATGAAACCAAATGCACAGTGCATCAGGGCTAGTCTAAGGCTACTAGAAACAATTTACGGCTCATCGATCTGTTTCCGATTGACCCTGATTCCGTCGAGCACACCGGAACAACAGTGGGTGTGCACACAGGTATGGGCCATGGGGGATATTCACCATAGGGAATTTAATGAAACCAAATGCACAGTGCATCAGGGCTAGTCTAAGGCTACTAGAAACAATTTACGGCTCATCGATCTGTTTCCGATTGACCCTGATTCCGTCGAGCACACCGGAACAACAGTGGGTGTGCACACAGGTATGGGCCATGGGGGATATTCACCATAGGGAATTTAATGAAACCAAATGCACAGTGCATCAGGGCTAGTCTAAGGCTACTAGAAACAATTTACGGCTCATCGATCTGTTTCCGATTGACCCTGATTCCGTCGAGCCGACCGGAACAACAGTGAGTGCGCACACAGGTCTGGGCCATGGAGGATATTCACCATAGGGAATTTAATGAACCCAAATGCAGAGTGCATCAGGGCTAGTCTAAGGCTACTAGAAATAATTTACGGCTCGTCAATCTGTTTCCGATTGACCCTGATTCCGTCGAGCACACCGGAACAATAGTGGGTACGCACACAGGTCTAGGCCATGCGGGATATTCACCATAGGGAATTTAATGAAACCAAATGCACAGTGCATCAGGGCTAGTCTAAGGCCACTAGAAACATTTTACTGCTCGTCGATCTGTTTCCGATTGACCCTGATTCCGTCAAGCACACCGGAACAACAGTGGGTGCGCACACAGGTCTGGGCCATGGGGGATATTCACCATAGGGAATTTAATGAAACCAAATGCACAGTGCATCAGGGCTAGTCTAAGGCTACTAGATACAATTTACGGCTCGTCGAGCTGTTTTCGATTGACCCTGATTCCGTCGAGCACACCGGAACAACAGTGGGTGTGCACACAGGTCTGGGCCATGGGGGATATTCACCATAGGGAATTTAATGAAACCTAATGCACAGTGCATTAGGGCTTGCCTAATTTTCCATCCACTCCACCTCATTTTCCCGGGTTCAGTTCATTATTTAATAATGTGATCCTAAGGCCATGCTGTGGTGTTTTCGATAATATTGAACCTGTTTTCTTTGGTGTTCATGTCATTCCACAACACGGGTTATGTGTGTTCCACAGCGTTCAGATCTTTCCACAACGATGAATCCAAGCAAGGGACAACTCTTTACAAGCAAACCATTTGTTCTGCGAAGTTTAGGTCTTTCCACGACGATGAAGCGCGTCCGCGCAGACGGTAGTTTCCGCAGCGATGTTTCCGCGACGTTGCAATCGCTCCGCAATGTTTGAATTGTTCCACGATGCTACAAGTTCTCTTTGAAGACGACTTTCAGCTCTTTCCACAACGATGACGCACTTCCGCGCAGATGCACGTTTTTACACTAATTTCTTTCCGCAACGTTAAGATCTTTCTGCAAGGTTGCACTATTGCCGCGCAGATCAACATTTCCACAAAACAATTTCCCGCTACGTTAGGAATGTCCGTTACGGTCGTGTTGATCCCGCTTGTTAGCGTTCTCGCCGAGGATACGTAAGCGAGCAAACCATTCGTTCTGCAAGGTTCATGTCTTTCCACGAAGATGACGCGCTTCCACACGGTAAGTAGTTTCCGCAGTGATTTTTCCGCGACGTTGCAATCGCTCCGCAACATTTGAATTGTTCCAAGATGCTACAAGTTCTCTTCGAAGACAACGTTCAGCTCTTTCCACAACGATGACGCGCTTCCGCGCAGATGCACTTTTTTACACTAATTTCTTTCCGCAACGTTAAGATCTTTCTGCAAGGTTGCACTATTACCGCGCAGATCAACATTTCCACAAAACAATTTCCCGCTACGTTAGCAATGTCCGTTACGGTCGTGTTGATCCCGCTTGTTAGCTTTCTTGCCGAGGATACGTAAGCGAGCAAACCATTCGTTCTGCAAGGTTCATGTCTTTCCACGAAGATGACGCGCTTCCACACGTTAAGTAGTTTCCGCAGCGATTGTTTCCGCGACGTTGCAATCGCTCCGCAACTGTGGAATTGTTCCACGATGCTACGGGTTCTCTTCGACGACACAACGTTCAGCTCTTTCCACAAAGATGCGGCGCTTCCGCGCCGATCCACTTATTCACATTAGTTCATTTCCGCAACGTTAAGGTCTTTCTGCAAGGTTGAATTATTGCCGCGCCGATCGACATTTCTACAAAAACATTTTCCGTTACGTTAGCAATTTTCGTAACGGTCGTGTTGTTCCCGCTTGTTAGCGTTCTTGTCGAGGATACGTAAGCGAGCAAACCATTTGTTCTGCAAGGTTCATGTCTTTCCACGAAGATGACGCGCTTCCACACGGTAAGTAGTTTCCGCAGCGATTTTTCCGTGACGTTGCAATCGCTCCGCAACGTTTGAATTGTTCCACGATGCTACAAGTTCTCTTTGAAGACAACGTTCAGCTCTTTCCACAACGATGACGCGCTTCCGCGCAGATGCACTTTTTCATAGTAATTTCTTTCCGCAACATTAAGATCTTTCTGCAAGGTTGCACTATTACCGCGCAGATCAACATTTCCACAAAACAATTCCCCGCTACGTTAGGATTGTCCGTTACGGTCGTGTTGATCCCGCTTGTTAGCGTTCTCGCCGAGGATACGTAAGCCAGCAAACCATTCGTTCTGCAAGGTTCATGTCTTTCCACGAAGATGACGCGCTTCCACACGGTAAGTAGTTTCTGCAGCGATTCTTCCGCGACGTTGCAATCGCTCCGCAACGTTTGAATTGTTCCACGATGCTACAAGTTCTCTTCGAAGACAACATTCAGCTCTTTCCACAATGATGACGCGCTTCCGCGCAGATGCACTTTTTTACACTAATTTATTTCCGCAACGTTAAGATCTATCTGCAAGGTTGCATTATTGCCGCGCAGATCAACATTTCCACAAAAGAATTTCCCGCTACGTTAGCAATGTCCGTTACGGTCGTGTTGATCCCGCTTGTTAGCGTTCTCGCCGAGGATATGTAAGCGAGCAAACCATTCGTTCTGCAAGGTTCATGTCTTTCCACGAAGATGACGCGCTTCCACGCAGTTAGTAGTTTCCGCAGCAATGTTTCCGCGACGTTGCAATCGCTCCGCAACGTTAGAATTGTTCCACGATGCTACGGGTTCTCTCCAAAGACACATGCATAAGAAAACATTTTGTTTTGCAACGTTACTCAATGTCCGCAGCGATTCAATTATTCCGGTACGATGAATATTTCCACAGCGTTACCTTTGGGGTTTTCCTAGTCATTCATCAACCTCTACGACGTTGAGTCCACGACGTCGAGTCCTTTCGCTAAGACAGGTCCACGTCGCGCCGTCACTCCGATGTACCTCCGCATCGTTCGACGATCTCCGCAACGTCCCATAGTTTTGTGCCACAACCTTGTCTTCCCGGAGCATATATGCCTTTGCAGAAGTTGCAAGTTCCCTTACGTTGGGCGGCTCCCGACGTGGACAAGTGTTTCCACAAGAGTAGAGAACATTGACAAGGTATGCCTGACACTACCTCCTTCCCCATTGGTGTCGACTTTCCAATGTAGAGTTCGTGACGTTCTCCAAGCATGTAGAGTGGTGGTTGCCCTCAAGACTCTCCTCCCTTCCAAGGACACTCATGACCGCGGGTTCCCCTTTTCCTACCATTATCCCCTTTTCTCCTCCCCCTCCCATGGCTGTGAACTTCAATGCAGAGTTTGTGACCATCTTCAAGCATGTAGATTGGTGGTTGCCCTCAAGCCTCCCTTCCTTTCCAAGGACACTCATGACTGCGGGTTTTCCTCTTCCCACCATTTCAATTCCCTTCCCCCCTCTTACCCCCTATTCTCCTCTTATCAAGCTCTCCATGTTTTCCTCTTGTTTTCAGTATGAAGTCTCTTTCTGTCTTATGTGGGACTTCCAGTGAATCTTGTGGTAGTGAACCCATTGTTTGTCTTGTCACAGTATACGTCTCTCCTCCTACATCTCTTTATGCTTCCTCATGTTAACTATTGTCATGTGTGTCTTGTTGCTATGTGTTTTTTTCTCTTTGCAGATGCGACCCCCACCTCCGCCTCCACCTGTGCCTGAAGCTAGGTCTCGTGTTTGATGGCCGGCGGACATGCGCATCATTGCGGACAACTCTTCAGGCCTTAACGTGCGTTGTCATATTTGCAATGAGACTGGAAAGAAGTGGAACTTCAAAAGTCTTGTTGACACCTACAAAAACGCAAAGAATAGTTTCCCCCCTCAAGTTTTTGTTAAGGGACGTTGTACACGAGACACCAATCAGGAAGCCCTCCTTGTAAGAAATGGAGGATTATGGGTCTGTCCAGACAAGGATTGCAAAGAGAGATACAGTACTGCACGTCGCCAGCGTGATGGAGAATCAAGACTTGACAATGCTGCTGGATCCATACGCTAGTATTGTCGAAGGTAATTAAACGAAATTGGTTTTCTTTCTCCATTCTCTTCTTGTTGAAGATAAATGCATGTGGTTAAACAATAATGTTTTGTATACAGGTGTATTGTCATGAAGTTGAAGATCTCTGACTTCAAGAGTCTTTTCATACGCGATGAGGAGAGAGACACGTGGACTCAAGACCCATCTAAGCGAGTGTGTCCTCATTGCAAGCCAAACGTTGGTGAACCACTGCACAAACCTTGTTGCAGTGAAATGCCCAAACATCCTAAGGCACCCCCTCCCCCGCCTCCACCTCCTCCTCCTCCTCCTCCCCCAACGCTCTTTGAAGCATTTTGTGCTGTGTTGAGGGCTGCTGGGATTCCCATAGGTGCAAACGCCGCAGGAAATGGAGCTTTTGGTCCAAGCAATGGAGGAGTGGCAGGAAGCCAAGCTTCGAATGGTGGGGCCTCTGTTGATGAAGCACTTCATCAAGAACCTGTCTCCCCACGTGTCGCGGACCCGTCGTCGCAACACCGACCGCCAAGAAGAGGACATCGTCAACCACGTCGTATTGTAATTTTTAATGAAATAAAACGCGTACTTTGCCTTCACATATGAGAGCACAAACTAATTGATGTTTTTTTCTTGTCACATTGCAGACACCAAGTGCTGCGAGAATCCGCCTGTTCAAGAACCTCCTTGATTATGTCTTTGAGGAGCGACACTTGTGAAGAAGAAAGTTGATAAAATTGACAAAGAAAGGAGAGAATGCTACAATTGTCTCGTAGAAGTTCTTCAACAATCTGGAGAAATTGATTCAAAGAATTGGGACCTCAGTTGCATTGTTACCTGATTTTGACCATGAGGCAAAGGAGATCCTCATGCCATGCCTTCCCGTACCAAGTCCTCCTGCTCAATATGCCATGCCTGTGCATGTGTGGAAACAATGGGGTGGAGGAGTCGCATGCACATGCATCAAAGCTCAGAAGGAGGAGTGCGTGCACATGATTTGGGCAAAGGATAACTTGTGTAGACCTCTCACTGATAGCTGCCTTGAACAAGATGTGGTGGTGGAGGTGAATGTGTCGCAGAATGAGAACCCCTGTTTCTCAATCCTTGATGTGGGGTCTTCGAAGAAAGGGACGAGGGTTTTGGGATGGGGATTGATGGAGGGAGATATTCAAGGGGAATTCCGTTGTTCATGTGACAATGGAGGTGGAAGATGTGAGAAGCATTTGAGCGTGTTATAGGCACAAAGGGAGGACTGTGCGGAGTGGATTGTGCCTCCCTTGTTGGAAGAGGAGCGAGCACCACGTATCTTGTTGGTGGAAAAGGAGGCATGTGTTTATTTGACTTGTAAGCAAGTTGGGTGTGCGGAGGAGGTGCATGTGCACAAAGAGTGGACTGTATGTCAGTGGCCACGTGTACGTTCATTCCAACGGGTGGATGTGCACAAGAGTCTCCATCCTTCAAGAGGAGGAGACATGGGAGATGCAACCCTTTTGGCATCGTTGGTCCAAGTCGACGACTTCGTTTTGAATGCACCAACCCCAACAAAGCCCGAATGTCCCTGTGGTCATCATTGGCAGAAGGTTCGTTTGTACCTATCATGCCTTCTATACCTTCATTTTCTTCTCATCCATTCGCCCTTGACTTTTCTAAGATGTTTTCGTTTTCAGGATTCAAGACCTATCAAGCTCCATGACACATCTCATCCATCAAAGTTTGTAAGTGCACTAAATGAAGGTCCAGCCCTTGTCTGTTTGAAATAGATGGGAACATAATTTGCTATGTCAAATCTCTTAATCATTGCAGGTGAACATCACTTTCTATCGCACAGAGCTGTGCAAGTGCATCGTGTTTCCTGATGGAAGAGAAGAGGGTATTTTCATCTTTTCTGCAGCAATGGCATTCACTCATGTGGCACTTCTTTGGGTGCTTACCTTTGCTTGCAACGGGACATCACTGTCTTCAATTCATGAGGCATTGAAATTTTTCTCAAAGGCTACAATGGATCTTCAATTTTCATGTAGGACAACGCTTGCCAAGGCAACGCAAGCCTTTGTCCGCCTCATACACGTGGAAGTTCTTGGAACATGTTGCAGTCAGTGTGGCACACACCCGAAGATGCTCATCTGTGATGGTACAGTATTGACCAACCGGAATGGAGACCAAGTTGAACGACCATACTTCAACCAGTTTCTGGCTATGTTGTGCCAAGGAAAGTTCTTCCAAGACATGTAGTGACAGATGTATTGGCAAGAAGGCTCTTGAGCCGCTTTTCGCACAAGCGAAGGGAAAGAGATGTCCTCCTTCAAATGGACTACGACATATTGAAGATGAAACTTCTCGCCTGTGGAGCATCCAACGTGTGGGAGCTTGTCCAGCTGGCAACAACAGAGCTTCCTGTCCCTCGTTCCACGACCGATGAAAAGGTGAATGAAACCAGAGGATAGTTTTTACTTAAAAACAATCTATAATCATGATGATCATTCCATATCAATGATGTTATAACTTCTTATCTTTGCAGTATTTTATGGCAAGCAAGCCGTACGACAACTTTTTGTACACCTTGGGCACATGGGGTGTTGATACATGTCTTATCCTTGCTGAAGCATATGAAGACTTGAAGACCTTCATGCACACACCTGAAGATATGACTGACAAAGTGGGAGAATTCCATTGACCACATGCCCATTGTGGCTAAGGTCATTGACCATCACATCAAGACAACACTTGTGCAACATTCAACGCTCGATCAACACGTGTGGTCGTTGGCAAGGAGGAGCTTGCCAAGTGCGCTTTCAAACGTCCTCCAACAAGTGATGCTTCAGTATGACACGACCGTGATGGTGGTACGTTCATATAAGAAGAAACCTTATTGTTCTAAATTGATATTTTATCCTCAAGGCTGACATTTGAAATCATGTCCTCAACAAATCGTTTGTCTATTGCAGGCAAGAGAAGACGCTGTCGATGTCGAAGGGCCTCGTCAAGAAGTGAAAACAGCTTGCTACCCGCATTGGGAGGTGGAAAGGATGAGACCACAGTTTCGGCATCTTGAGAATGAAGATGGAAAAATTCTGCATACAAAAGACAATCTGAAGTGTGATGCAAATGACCCCACAAATGATGAGGCGAGTCATCACACCACTGGCATTTTCACAGTCGTGTGTCCTCATCTCATCATTTATGGATTCCATGTCATGGTCGCTGGTGAATCTCCAAACGACTTTTTCACCACACTTTTGACGCGATTCAACAAGGACAACCGTCCACAGTTCATCTTCTATGACAATGCGTGTAAACTGCACAGGTATTGCCTAGGTCGATGTCCCCATCTTCTCAAGACAACTAGATTCTTATGTGATCAATTTCACTTCGGCCACATGGAGAATGCGAAGCACACCTGCTCTCCAGCGTTCAGCCCAGACATGTACAGCCACCTCTCAGGTATGTTTAATGTTCACAGTGTATTTCTATGTCCTCATGTACAGCCACCTCTTCGTTTTGCAGTTTTGTCTCACTTTTTTTTTAATGGTGTTTTCAATGCAGGAGTGAACACCTCGGCAAATGAACAAGTGAATCAGTTCATCCGTCGATTTACGCTCCAAATGTTGATGTACAGGATGGACAACATGATGGAGATGACTCGGTTGATCTTTGCTTACTGGAATTTCTGGAAGAATAAGGATAAAATCTACGGATTTATCCCTGATTCCGAGGTTGATGAATTCGTGCGAAATACGCAGAATGTTGATGTTCCTCTTGATAATTAAGTTATTTTTCAAGAATTGTTCTCACACAATGTGTAATGGATGCTGACTGTTCCTTTTTTGTTTTACAATGTCTCATACAAAATGCTTGATCAGATTTCATGATTTCATCTTCATTTTGACTTGTAATATCAATCATGTTCCAGGAAACATATTGCCAATAGTGTATCAACTTAAAAGGAGGTTAGGATTCCATACTATTCATCCAACGCATTTGCATTACATTCAACTCACACATTACATTCAGCTCACTTGCATTCTATTTAACTTCAACTCACGCATTACATTCAGCTCACTTGCATTCTAATTAACTTGCCCTAACTTAACTTCTCTTAAATCAACAGAAGTCAACTAATCTTAACTTAACTAAACTCCAACCAAACTTCATCTTCATGTTGTCTTTTACTATGAAACATGTTCCAGGTTTCATGTTTTGTAAGCATTCATCCAACTAGCTTAAATTTCATCCAACTTTACTTAGGGTAGTCAAAATTCAATACAACTTGACTACGTATTCATCCAACTCACTTGACTACCATCCACCTTTACTCGATAGTAAACTGAATGCAACCCAATTGTTTACTGTTGTGAAACAATGACAAGACATTTGACTTCAACTGAACTGAACTGAGTCGATGAACTCAATTGAACTCACCTCTGATCTAATATCACACAATTCCAACTGATCACTACTCGACTGGACTGAGCCCGCTCTGCATTCAGTGATGTCACGATATTGTGTCCAACTAATCAACATTACGAAATTGATAGTCAATATATTGTGCACAACAAAAAGCTTGAAAGGAAGTCACTTCGTAACAAATGGAAATCACTTTGGTTCAGTAGTTCAGTAGTCTGCAGTAATGAATCAATCTTGAAAGAAACTCATTCCTTGGTTCAGACTGCAGACTACTGAACCAATCTAGAAAGAAACTCATTACTGCAGACTACTAAAACAATCTTGAAAGGAACTCATTACTGCAGACTACTAAATCAATCTTGAAAACTCATTAGTGCAAACTACTGAAACAATTGTCACAATCGTTTTAAAACACCAATCTTAAGCGTTCCGACTTTTCTTCCGCCCTTTTTTCAAAGTTGTTTCATCATCCAAGGGGAACTTTTGACGATTCCTTGCAGCTATAGGTGTAGGGCCAACTTCCTTCTTCCCTGAAAAAAACATTCAAAAACAAATTTGACTTCTGCGCATGATAAATGAAGCTGAAGAGAGGAGTCACTTCTACATCGCTCTTACTTTTGCCGCTTTGTGCTGCTTCATCAATGTCAGCCTTCTCAGTTGCCACTGCCACCAAAGTTTCAGCCGTTGTCATTACAGCTCCGTAAACAGCATGCACACAACGTCATTGAACTAATTAACAAATGGAATGTTCAGACAAATATAGGATGCAACAATCCACTTCACAAAAGCTTACCTTTGCTTTCTCCTTGTTGTCCATCCATTTACTTGCCCACTGTCCACTCAGCATAGGATATGCAGCCAATTACATAGGACTTCCATCAATATATGAGCAAAGACAACATGAATACATTGATCAGGAAATTCAATCAACATACCTTTGTTCTTGACTTGTCGGCCACGGTCCAGAATAAACTTCATGATCGTCACCCATGCTTTGAAATTTAAAGCCAGCTGCTCGAAAGCGTGATCCGCGTCTCGGACAATGTCATCCATTTCCTTAAAAGGGTCTTCACAAAGATTGAAGGGGATGTTCGCCAACTGTTCGTCCGACAACTTCGGTTGTCGCACCCCACACTCAGGATAGTCGTCCACTGTGACAGTCTCTCTCGGTGCAGCGTCTGAAGCGAACATAAAGTCTTGAAACACCTGCACATAAGGGAAACACTCATTAATATACAGTGTAAGAAAAAACAAAGACAGAAATACAATGTTTACAATGTTCACCTTGTCAGGTTGACGTGGAGGTTCACTTCCACCGCCGGCTCCCACGTTTGCATCACCACAACCACGTTCGCTGCCAGGTTTGTCCCCTCTGTTACCCCCACAGACGTTGAACTTGGGAGACCCATTTGCACCTCCAGATCCATCAAATCCACCATATCCATTCATCTCACCAAGAGCATCTTCATCCACCTCCTCTGAGCCGTTGATCAAACCAGTCGTGTTCAACCGACCAGATCCAAACGTACCATTCCCGTCCACTGCCGCAGACCCATCAACCCCAAGAGGAGTGTTCACGTCCAAAACTATATTCACACCGAGAACGTTCACACCTGCAGCTGCATCTGTCTGAACAGCGTGATCAGAACCAACAGCCCCAGTAGGCCCGACAGCCCCAGTAGGCCCAGCAACCCCAGTAGGCCCAACAGCCCCAGTAGGCCCGACATCCCCAGACGTTTCGACAGCACCAGTAGTCCCGACAGGCCCGGTTTGCCCGACAGCCCCGGTAGGGCCGACAGCCCCGGAGGATCCGACAGCCCCACCAGCCCCAACAGCCCCACCAGTCCCAACAGCCCCTTCAGTACCAGCAGGCCCACCAGTCCCAACATCCCCACCAGTCCCAACAGCCCCGCCAGGGCCGACAGCCCCGTCAGCCCCATCAGCCCCTTCAGTACCAACAGGCCCGCCAGTCCCAAAAGCCCCGCCAGGCCCAACAGCCCCGCTAGGACCGACAGCCCCGTCAGCCCTGTCAGTGCCAACGGCCCCGTCGCCCCCACTAGTCTCGTCAGCTCCGTCAGTCCCGACAGCCCCGCCGGCCCCAACAGCCCCGCTCGTCCCACCAGCCCCACCGGCCCCAACAGCCCCACCGGTCCCAACGGCCCCACCAGTTCCACCAGCATCGCTGGTGCCAACAGTCTGAACAGGTTCGCCAGGCCCGACAGCTTCGCCACTCTCAACAGCCCCGCCGGTCCCAACAGCCCCCCCAGCCCCAACTTCCCGGTCAGCCCCAGCAGCTCGACCAATGTTTGCGGCTCTTCCAGCTTCACCCAAACAACCACCCGTCACAGCAGAACCATGTCCACGACGTTGAGTGCGTTCAGTCCTCGTAGTTCTTTCAGCTCTTCTAGCTCTTCCAGACGTTCCGGTTTTTGTAGCTCTTTGTTTTTTAGTCCTTGCTGTGGCGGTTGTCTCGGCGCTACCAACACTCCCAGAGCTAGCACCAGCAACCGCTTCAGCGGCAGCGGCAACTCTCCTCGTAACGGCGCCAGGATTCCGACGGCAAAAATCGGGCGCGTAGACAGCTTCTGAATCATCGTCATCATCGTCTGAGTCAGCTTCAAAGGCATCGTCCTGTAAAGACAAATTACGCTTGCTTTGAATTTGTTTTTTCTCTAAGACAAATTCACAAACGGTGAAAAAGAACCTCACCTCTGACTTCCCCGACTCATCATCGGAAGGTCTCAGCCTGCTGCTTCTGAGAATCTTCCTTTGACTTTTTTTCAGTTTCTGCAAAAACAGCTTTTTACGTTAGGAAACGAAACGAAAAGGCAGCGTTAAAAAGACAGACGGCGACAGTCAGCTTACCGGCTGTTTCCAGCGCTTGAAGTGGCTGACCACTTCGCCGTTCAGATACGAGCGATACGTCGGCCTCTTGAGGTCCTTGCACTCATCGACGCCGTCTTGGATCAGGAAATCACACAACTTCGGTTCTAGTTTCTTGTACGGGTTGAGCATCACCCATGGAAGCCTGAACAAGGCTTCCACATCCACGGTCACCGATGGCAGAAGGGCCTTTTCGCCGTCCTTCANTCAGGTCCTTGGACTCATCGACGCCGTCTTGGATAAAAAAAACACACAACTTCGGTTCTAGTTTCTTGTACGGGTTGAGCATCACCCATGGAAGCCTGAACAAGGCTTCCACATCCACGGTCACCGATGGCAGAAGGGCCTTTTCGCCGTCCTTCACGCCTCGTATAATGTGCTACGCCCGACGCACTTGCTTCAGCAGCCAAAGTGTTGCGGGACTGACCCTCTCAAACTTCAGCATATCGATCCATGTCCCGGAGTTCTCTCCGCAGTTCAGAAAGAGGATGAATTTTTTTGCACTTCTCCAGCGTGCGTAGCCAATACAGAACGACTTTCCCTGGTGCGTTTGGACCCACTTGTCTGATTCAGTTGCCACCTGGCTAAGGTCTGCATGTTTCAGATTACATTATGTTAGGTAGGCATTATGACAGGCATGGAGATGTATGCGGAGAAAATACCACGTACCAAGGCTTGGGTCGATGGAGTCGTCACTCATGTTCAGGTTGGGCCGCTGCGCCTGCTGAGCGCGCGTCAAAGGGACCTGCTGACCAACAGGAGGCACGCTCTGCTGCTGAATGCCAACTACGGGAGGTGCGAAAGATGATGCGTTCACTGGGAGAGCCGCTGAGCGAAAGTACGACTCTAAGAGGGAGGCAGCAATTTGCGGGGTCACGGAAAACGGTGGCGGCGGTGCACTGCCGAACTGACGCTGCGGATCCGACGTGCTAGGTGGAGGGGGAACGGCAAACTGGGAGTAAACGGCGCTGTTCGCCGAAAACGACTGCTGCTGGAAAGATGGCACAAACGAGTGTTGCGGTTGCGACGGCTGCTGGCTGCCTGCTGAGCTTCCCCTATCGGCGTCCGCCCTAGGAGCGGTGAAGGCTGAAGAATCTGACTGTTGAAACATAACTGGAGGCTAAGTCCAAGCACGCCAGAGCGTGCTTGGGGCGAAATCGAGTCGAAGGAATGGCGGAGGTTAAAAAACTAAAGCATCAGCCGACGGAAATAACCTCCAGCAGTGTCACAATGGACACGACACCGCCATGACGTGTGGGTTTGTCTTCGCAGAACCATTGTGTCCAACGATGTCCAAGAAGATACCACTTCCATTTTTAAAATTGCAACCTGCCGGTGTCGCGTCCACTTCGCAGGAAATCGTAAACGTTGCGGAACCGCTAACGTCTTGGCGGATTTGCAACATCTTCACCTCGTCTTCGCGGATGCGCGCTGTCCTCCCGGAAGTCTACCGTCTTTGCGGAAAAAATGATTGCCTCAAAACTTTGTCCTCATGGAAGCCTGTTGTCCTCGCGATTTATATGTGACGTTGTGACGTATGTTACATGGCGGAGGCGGTGATGGAAAGACTGATGGAGGAAAACGATCCGCGCGGACGCATCATTTGTATGAAAAAGGGTGTCGTAGCGGAGACGCGTCATCCTGGCAGAGATAGATCGTCGTTACGGAAACTAATTGTGTGCTTTTCTCTGTGTCGTACCGGAAGTCTGTTGTCGTCGCAAATCTTTGGTTACGTCGCGGCATCTATGACCCAGCGTCGTAGCAGCAGGACCTTCTTCGCCTAGACGACATCATAGCTGACAAATGTGCGTCTTCGCAAATATGCGCTGTCCTCCCGGAAGTCGTCCGTCTTGGCGGAAAATGATTGCTATAAAACTTCGTCCTCATGGAATCTTGTTGTCTTCGTGATTAGTATGTGACGTCGTGACGTATGTTACATGGATGAGGCGGTGATGGAAAGACTGATGGAAAGAAATGATCCGCGCCGACACATCATTTGTATGCAAAAGATCTTCCTAGCGGAGGCGCCTCGTCTTGGCAGAGATACATCGTCGTTGTGGAAACAAACTGTGTATGTTTCTCCGTGTCGTACCGGAAGTCTGTTGTCGTCGCAAATCTTTGGTTACGTCGCGGCATCTATGACCCAGCGTCGTAGCAGCAGAACCTTCCTCGCCTAGACGACATCATAGCTGAAAAAAGTGCGTCGTGGCGGATGCGTGCTCTCCGCCCGGATGTCGACCGTCTTGGCGGAAAATGATTGCTCCAAAACTTCGTCCTCATGGAAGCTTGTTGTCTTCGCGATTAGTATGTGACGGCGTGACGTATGTTACATGATGGAGGCGGTGATGAAAAGACTAATCGAAGGAAACGATCCGTGCGGACACATAATTTTTCTGCAAAAGCGCTTCCTAGCGGAGACGGGTCATCCTGGCAGAGATACATCGTCGTTGTGGAAACTGTGTACTTTTTTCTGTGTCGTACCGGAAGTCTGTTATCGTCGCAAATCTTTGGTTACGTCACGGCATCTATGACCCAGCGTCGTAGCAGCAGAATCTTTTTTGCCTAGACGATATCAAAGCTAAAAGAAATGCGTCTTTGCGGATGCGCGCAGTCCTCCCGGATGTGGACCCGTCTAGGCAGAAAATGATTGCCTCAAAACTTCCTCATGGAAGCTTGTTGTCTTCGCGATTAGTCTGTGACGTGACGCCGCTGCATCTATGACCCAGCGTCGTTGCAGCAAAACCTTCTTTGCCTAGACAACGTCATGGTTCACAAGATATGCGACCTCGCGGATACGTGGTGTCCTCCCGAAAAAAGCTTGTCTTTGCAGAAAGGATGATGCTTGAAATCCTCGTCCTCACAGAAGTTGTTGTCCTCGTGATTAGTATGTGACATTGGGACCTATGTTAGATGGCGGGGGGTGATGGAAAGACTGAAAGACTGATCCAAGAAGACGATCCGCGCGGACACCAATTGTATGCAAAGTGTTGTCCTAGCGGAAACGTGTCATCCTAGCAGAAAAACATTGTCTTAGCAGAAACTAACTGTGTTTTGTTCTACATCCTACCGGAAGTGTGGTCTTCGCGAATCTTTGGTGACGTTGCGGCATCTATGACCGAGCGTTGTCGCTGCAGAACCTTGGCATGGCAAAGAACGGAAACGGGTGCATGCAGTGTCGTATCGGCACGGAATATCTCTGTCCTAGCGGAAAGAGGAAGATGTTGTGGAATGTCGCCAGTTTCAATTGGTGGTCGACATGCACCGTTGACTTGGCTTCTCCTAATGGATCGTGCTCGCGTTGTTCATACTACGGATGTAAGAACGCTGTCCTCGCGGAAACGCCTTGTCTTTGCGGAATGCGGTCGTCGTGGCGGAACATCACATTGCGTAAGAATGCTGTCCTACTGCTTGTCTTTGCGGAATTGGGTCGTCAAGGCGGAACATCATATCATCGTTGCGGACGCCTATGTACCGAGTTCTAGGCGTCCTGCCGGATATTGTTCGTCGTCGCGAATATGGCGAAGTCATGCCGGAATGTGGACGTCTTTGTGGAAATTGCGTGCCGCTAAAAGAAACCGTCGACATGCATGAAGTTTTCTATCGCAGCGGAAAACTATTTGCGTCTGTCGATGAAGATCCAACCCTTTGCATCACCGGAAGTCGCTGAACCTATTCGGTTCAATGTAAAACTTGTTACCTTTCACTTTCAAACCCGAATGTATGACATGATTTCCACTTACATGATTGGTTGTTGCATCACTTCTTGTCTGTCCTCTGTAGTATTAACACTTTTTCCTTGCTTTCCCTTGTGTCCGCCGTAAGTAACGAAGGGCTTCTCCGTACAACGACATTCGGTTGTTGCTTAGTATTCGGACGAATATTTGCATTGCTGAATCGGTCCGAAATGATTATATGGATGATTAGTCCAACTGGCAGCTATCCTTCGCAAAGTTTCCGCGACGCTTCTTCATCGCCTCACGACAATCGATACAGCTGACATTTCTTTTCGTGCCAGGAAAAATCTGGCCGCTAGCGCGCCTGGCTGGCATGGCAGTTGCTTCACGATTGTCCGCCTTGCTCATGTATCTCTACTCAGTGCCTCTTCTCGTCCTCGTCTCTTCTCCTTTGAGGCCTTGTCCTACATGACCTGGGCTTGGAACCATGTTCCGCATGGCCCTCTTCCTCGTCACATCACCCCCTTTGAGTGATGGTACAGTCATCGTGCGGACCTGTGTCTTGCATGTTCTTGGGGTTTTTAGTTTTGGGACAGCAAACTTAGCCCGCGTGTCCGCCCATGCACCTTTCTTGGTGTCTCAAGCATGTCAAAGGCTTGGTGTTTCTTAAACGTAGACCGATCCCGTGGCATTGAGTCCCGCGATGCCCTCACTCGTGTCATTCAGTCTCAACTCTGTTTTTTTCTCGTGACCTTTCCAACGTCCCACAACCCTTCTCTTTCTCCTTAATCCATCGGATTGGGGGGGTGTGTTTGTCCTAGCCTCTAGTCTCGGGGAGTCACCTTCCTCCTCCACTGGCACGGCTTCTCCTACTATTCTGTCGGTATCTGTCCCTTCCACTGACTCCCTGTCCTTGCCTCCTCTTCAGATTCCTCGCCGGTCCTTGCGTCCCCTGTGCCCTCTGAGTCGGCACCCTCTGGTTCCCCAGCACAGTCTCCTGCGCTCTCCACTCCCAGCTCACCCCCAGAGCCTCTGCTGCAGTCACCCACAGTGGTCGACAGCTCTGAAGCACTGCCTCAGGTTCCTCTTCTCGGTCCTGAGCCATACACACGTGGAGGGAGACTTCGTGCTCTCCCTCAGCACTCCTCCTTTCTTGCCTCCCAGCCCTCTCAATTGCACTCATGGTCTAGTGCATCGTCCTCCACCGCTTACCCCTCTGTCATACCCACTTCATCTGAGGCACTCGGTTCCTCTCAAGCCTCTGAGCCCACTCAGCAGGTCACACGCTCCGGCACATCCACTGCTGGACCCTTTGTCATACCCACTGGTCTTGATGCACTTGACCTTGCTGTCCGAGTTGTCCATCCTACCTCGGTGGTAGGCTACGCTCCCGTGGCCCATGAGTTCCACAGCACCCTTGAGTCCTCTGTTACTGGTTATTTCGCTGCATGCTTCACAGCCTCCGGTCTTCCTGCTCTTCCTTTTGAGCCTACCACTGTTCGGAAGGATCGTGAGGTAGCTGACCTCTGGGAAAAGGTCATGCAAGAGGAGTTGACTTCCCTCAATGATCATGGTGTCTTTGAGCTCGTGGAACTTCATGAAGGCTGCAAGGCACTCTCTTCCCGCTAGGTCCTACGGCAAAAATTGAAGCCCGATGATAAAGTTGACCGGTACAAGGTTCGCCTTACAGCCAAAGGGTTCTCTCAGATCACTCGGTTGACTTTGACGAGACCTTCATCCCCGTTGGAAAGTACACCTCTGCCCCAGCGCTTTTGAGTCTTGTCGTCGAGCACGACTGGGAACTGGAACAGATGGATGTCAACAATGTCTTTCTGCATTGTCGAATGGTAGAGGAGATCGACATGGTCCAGCCACCGGGGTTCATAGATGGCACAAACAAGGTCTGGCTGGACCATCTTAAAAACCAAAAAAAAAAAAACAAGGTCTGGCGGCTGCGTAAGGCCCTGAATGGGCTCAAGCACTCAACGCATTGCTGGAACAAGGAGATCTCCTTGAATCTTATGAGAGGTGGCTAGTGACGCAGGACAATGGATCCTGCACTCTTGTTGAGTCCGTCCATGGAGCCACTTGTAGCCATTCTGATCTACGCCAACGACCTGCTCACTGCCTCTCCCAGTCCAGCAGTTGTCTAGTCAGTAAAGAACCTGCTGCACTCCACATACAAGATGAAGGACTTGGGTCCAGCACGATTTTTCCTTGGCATGGAATTCAAGTGTGATCGTAAGCGTCACACCTTGCACGTGCACCAGGCTGCATACATCCGCATCCTAAGAGAGTGCTTTGCCTCCTTGTTGGCTGATACCCCCATTGCGTTCACACGGATGCCTCCAACAGGCCAATGCCTACTCAAGTCTCTTGATCCAACACAACTGGGGGAGACTGTCGATGTCACCGATTACCTTAGTGTGATCGGCTCTCTCTTGTACCTCGTGACCACCACCCGGGCAGACGTGGACTTCTCCGTCAACTTCTTAGCACAGTTATCCCAACAGCCTCGCTAGAAAACCCTTAAGGCGTCACTGCGTGTTTTCCGCTATGCACTGTCCACTGCGTGTGTGGGGCTGTGCTATCGTGCTCAGTACTGCGTGGTCGTCGACGGATACATAGACACTGAGTGGGAACACGACACTAATGCTCGCAGCCGTAGTGGTTATATCTTTCTTGTTAGTAGGGCTGCCATCTCTTAGAAGAGTGAGAAACAATGGTCTGTTGCCCAAATTTCTAGTGAGGCGGAGTATGTTGCACTTGTTGTAGGTACTTGTGAGAGTGTTTGGCTGTCTCCCTTGCTGCAATAGTTGTGTGTTCCCATCCGCTACATCATCTTGCACTACGACAACCAAAGTGTAAAGGCAATCACCAAGAAAACTGGCATGCATCACTCCCGCACCAAGCACATGAACATTGAGCATCACTTTGTACACGAGTGCATTGCTGCTGGAGAAGTTCAGGTTGTTTCGGTCGACACTCCTCAGCAGCATGAAAACTTCCTTACCAAAGCTCTCAGTAGTGGCATGTCCAAAGTAGTTGTGCATGCTGTTGGTCTCCTACGATCTCGTGATGCCCCTGGTTGACGTGGTTCTTGTGAGTCGTGTTTTGTGACCTGTACCTGCTCTCATGTGTGTGTGGGTTGTTCGTCTGTGGGTCGTGGGGGAGTGTTGGTTATGGGTGTAACACACGCAAGTGGCCTATTGACTCTACTCACACACGCATCATCACTGTAGGTGATTGATCTGGATGAAAGCTCTCGGATGCGACACTGCGATGCATCATGAAGCACACGGTGGTGGCTAAACCATCAAGTTCTCAAGTGATGGCCACAGCCTCAACATCAATTCCATGGACAGCTAGTCAATAGTGATTCTTTGTACTTCTACATTCCAAACATGGGGCACATATTCATAGGAGTGCACGCACCACGTACGCTCGTGGTCGATGTGGCTTGAGCTCCTCTCATATGCATGCATTAACTTAGTGAGCCAGGTTGCTCATCCTTCGAGACCATACGTCTGGCTTGTACCGGCGTGTGAGAAACAACCTGGAATTCATTCGCTTTAGTGTTCGATCCCTGGGTGGCGTGCGTGCCCCACGTCAAGAGCCTTGCGTGGGTGGCCCTTTCAACTTAGCACTAAGCACTACGCTCGTTCCCAACTTGCTCACTACTTGTTCTTCCTAGTTCTTTCTCGTGAACGTGAGCTTGCCCCTCTCCATGGCGTCACACCGTTCCTTCTACTTCCTTGCTTACTTGCGTATCCTAGCAATCTAAGCTACCTACAAAGGTGGGTTTGGTAAACCCAAACCCACCTGGGTTTCGTAGCTGAGTAGATCATCGGGTCATCACCATGTTAGTGACAGGAAGTCATTGTAAGGGATCTGCACGAGCAATTGTAGTCAAAGCTGGACAGGGACAGTCAACAGTCCAACCTTGTGTTGAATTCATCAACCACTATGGTTTTGCTGCGTATGATTTCCTCTTGTGCCGTTGATGCTTCTTTCATTGCGACATTCTGATGTCCAAGCAACTTGCACCACCACCGAGAACTAGACACTTGTTTTCTAGAGACCTGCTATTTCTCTTCAGATCCTGGCATACACAATCACGATGTCGCAATGGTGAGCGTTCCTGTCTCACATTGTCCCAGTTTTGCAATTAGTTTTCAATGTTTGAAGCGTTTTCCACTTTTCAGGCTTCTTGATTTTTGGGTTTCATAGTAACCATTTTCATCAAACTTCAGACAACAGTTGCAAATCAAGTTTTGGCACAGTTTCACGTTTTTAAAAATGACAGTGTGTGTAAAGTCTTCTGTCTGTGTGTGTGTG
>SZWC01004161.1:93551-103723 GCA_023375785.1 Penium margaritaceum
GTCACACGCCCAGTCACACGCCCAGTCACACGCCCAGTCACACGCCCAGTCACACGCCCAGTCACATGCCCAGTCACATGCCCAGTCACACGCCCAGTCACCTGCCCAGTCACACGCCCAGTCACACGCCCAGTCACACGCCCAGTCACACGCACAGTCACACCCAGTCACACCCACTCACGCCCAGTCACGCCCATTCACGCACGGTTACGTACAGTCACGCACAGTCACGCGCATTCATGCGCAGTCACGCAGTCACGCAGTCACGCACGCACCCACACATGCACGCATGCACGCTCGCACACACGCACGCACGCACGCACGCATGCACGCACGCACGCACGCACGCATGCATACACGCACGCACGCTCGCACACCCGCACGCACGCACGCACGCACGCACGCTCGCACGTACGCATGCTTGCACGCACGCACGCACGCACACACGCACGCACGCACGACGGGCACCCGGCGTGGCCCTTTCCGCCTCCATGGCGGAAACGGAGGCGGCGTCAGCAGCAGCTGCGTCCGATGCAGCACCAGCACCAGCGCCAGCTGCATCAGCAGCAGCAGCCGCGCACAAACTCACAAACAAGAGCTTCCGTCGCTGCCGCCTGCTGCAGCCGTTGCTGCTTCGGTCGCGTCTGCAGCTATTGCTGTAGGCGTAATCTGCTGCTGCTGCTGCTTCTACTACGTGTTGGTTTTCGCGCATCTTTCATTGTACTCTGTTGTGTCCTCCCGGCTTGTGTACATCGGGGTGCAGATGGCTGACGGTGAGACTCGACGCTGCTGGAGTGTCGCTCGGTGGAGCCGACGCGCACTGAGGCCCACGCACCGTTCGCTGGAGCCTCCTCCCTCCGGCGATGCGCTCAACTCCATCGGCAGGCCTCCTCGGCGGTCGGGCCGCTGGCGGTCACTGCCACTGCAGATGCTGTTTCCATGCACCCAGCTCTGTTTCTGGTTGTGGCATTGCGTCTGCAGCGTCATGCTGTGCCTAGGGTCCATGTCTCCTGCTGTGTGGCCCTGTTTGACGTCACTGACTGTCGTAGGCACTGCCCGGATTCGGGCAGCCATAACTCTTCGCTGCTATTTCTCTAGCTGATTCTGACTGCACGACTGCGTTCGCAGCGTCGGTGTTATGGTATGGTCCAGTTTTCAGGCAAAACGGACGACGACGGGTTTTGGGCTGTCGGGCGTCTGGCAGGGCTCACCGAGAAAACCCTGCCTGCCAGAAAATAGGTCTAAGACTATTTTCTGATTGGCTGGTTAGCTGAGTAACAAGTTCTACACTAGTGAGGGGGAGCTAGAACTTGGAGGGGTCTCCCATTGTTGCTCGTTCTTCATTCCTAATCAGTCACTTTCAGTTTCCAGCTGCTTTCAGGCGCTAACACTGGCGCGCGCGTTTCTGAGTAACAAACCCAAAGCTTCCAGACGTAGACTCTACAGCAGCAGACTGAGGTGGCAGCTGGCAGCTGACTAAAGCAACGAGCGTGGAAGCCTGCACATTGCATCAACAAAGCTGCTGCCCCAACCTGCTACCCAAGTTTTCCAGCTTGGTATCAGAGCCAGAGCGTAGCAGCAGCAGTAGAAGACTGGCGTACAGGTGCCAGACAACGCCAGCGGACCCCCAGACGTGCAAGTGCAGGGGAAATGCTGCCGGATTTTTTCCGGCAGTATTGACCCCCCTGGTGGCGGCGTCAGATATTTTCCCACGGCCATTGGGCCAGGGGAAGAGCTGCCGAAATTTTCCGGCAGCACTGATCCCCACGCGTGACGCAAGGAGGTGAGCGGCAGGCCACGTCCGACACCTTCGGGCGACGACGCACGCTGCAACGTCACCCAAGGGCAGTGACTAGCACCAGCACGCTGCAGCAGCAACCTGCAGCAGCGGCAGCCATAGGCAACGGCAGCGAGAAGTGGCAGCAGCAGCAGCAGGCAGAAGCAACAGCTCGTAGTAGCCCGCAGCAGCAGCAGCCCGCAGCAGCAACTCGCAGCAACAGCAGTAGCAGCAGCAGCGCGCAGCAACAGCTTGCAGCAACAGCCTGCAGCAGCAGCGGGAAGCAGCCGCAGCACGCAGCAACTGCAGTAGCGTGCAGCAGCAGCAGCGGGCTGCAGCAGCCGCAGCAGCGAGCCGCAACAGCAGCCAGCTACAGCTGCAACAGCAGCGAGCAGCTACTGGCAGCAGCCAATAGCGGCTGCTGCTGCTCGCAGCCTGCAGCGAGCGAGCAGCGAGCAGCAGCCCGCTGCTGCCAGTGAGCAGCAGCTCGCTGCTGCCAGCGAGCAGCAGCCCGCTGCTCGTAGCAGACAACGGGCAGCTGCCCGCTGTGACATACAAAAAAGAAGAAAAAAACGAGAAGAAAAAAAACTCCCCCACCCCGTTTTTTTCCTCTGACATGGCTGTAGCAGCCACAGCAGCCGCAACAGCCCGCAGCAGCAGAAGCTGCTACTGCAACTGCAGCCGCAGCAACAGCAGTAGCAGCAGCCATAGCCGTAGCAGTAGCAATAGTAGCTGTAGCAAGAGTAGCAATAACGCAGCAGTAGCAGCAGCAGCAGCAGTAGCAGCAGCACCTGCATCAGCTGCAGCAGCAGCCGCAGTGGCAACAGCACCAACAGCTGCAGCAGTAGCAGCAGCAGCAGCAGCAGTTGCACTGGCTGTAGAAACAGCAGCAGCATCAACAGCAGCAGCAGCAGCGGTCCCAACAACCGCCACTACTGACGTCAGCATCCCGCTGCTCACGTCACTGATGACGTCACTGCTGACGTCATCAACACAAAAAAGGGAGAAAGGGAAGGGGGAAGACAACCAAAGGGTGGGAAGAACTCCCACCGCCCCAAGCCACTGCTCATATCAGCAACACAAAGAGAAAAAAAAGGGGGGCACCAAACCATGGCTGGTAGCCCCGGTGGGGAGGGGTCCTCCTCTGTTGGGGGGACCCCCAGCCCTCCTTTCTTGTAGCGACTGCAGCAGTAGCAGCAGCAGCAGCAGCAGTATCAGGAGTAGCAGCAGCAGCAACTGCAGCAGCCGCAGCAGCAGCAGCAGTAGCAGTAGCAGCAGCAGCAGCAGCAGTAGCAGCATCAGCAGCAGCAGCAGCACCAGCAGTAGCAGCAGCAGCAGCAGCAGCCCACTGGTGTCGTTGGCGGCAACCATGACCCCCTCGCTGCTCTTCAGCAACAGCTCACTGCCTTGACGCAGCAGCTTGTAGCGCTACAGCCATTAGCCTCCCACACTGCCACCAGTGCGCCGCCATCGTTCATCCCTCCATGGCACGCCAGCCCAGCTGTCTCTGCTGCCAGGCACTACCTGGCACAGCAGCAGACTCAGCGCCAGCGGCAGAGAGTGACCTCCGTCCTTGGCCCCACTCTGGGTGCCGGCCGCAGGCAGAAGGACTTTGAGACGCCGCCGCCGCCGCTTCAGGCCGGCGAGCAATTCCGGAGCTGGGAGCTCAGCTTCCGGATCTGTGCGCAAGGTGAGGGCCTGTGGGCACGTTAGAGTGAAGGTTGCATGCAAAAAATCACATGTGAATCTCATCTTCACATTGGTTAGAACCTTCCTTTGCTTAAAAAAATTCTCCATTCTTATTTTCCTTGCATCGATTGTTATTCACGCGTGATATACATCCTAGTGATTTGTTGAAAGCATGCACATTTCTTACTGTCCCACGAGAGTAACAGCTAGTGATAACTACATGAACAAATGCAAGAACTTCTGCATATTCTCTTCATAATATGATCATAACAGATTACTTCATAAGAAATATCATGTTTGTAGGAGACCGTTGACAATGGAGAGGACTGTTGGAAGTTTCCCAGACCTCAGCCCGTGACCTCATCCGCGGTCAAGAAGTCAGCCAACTGTCGTGCTGTCTCAACCCACACGATGCTGATGCTGCCGTCATGCAACAACGAACGCACATAGTGATACTCAACGTTGATGTGCTTTGTGCTTGTGTGATGTACGCCGTCATTGTTGGCGATGGCCATGGCACTCTCATTGTNTGCAAGCAAGGACAAAGAGAGCAACTCACGGACGCACGCCGACCGAACTCACAGCCTTCTTGAATGAGTCACGCTTCAGTGCCTTGGTCAAGAAGTCAGCCAACTGTCGTGCTGTCTCAACCCACACGATGCTGATGCTGCTGTCGTGCATCAACGAGCGTACAAAGTGATACTCAACGTTGATGTGCTTTGTGCGTGTGTGATGCACGCCGTCATTGTCGGCGATGGCCATGGCACTCTCATTGTCACAATGCAACGTGATGGATGCGACAGGCTGACGCAACTCGGACAACAAGCGACGCAGCCACACACTCTCACCTGCGCCTGAGCCAAGAGCCACGTACTCAGCCTCAGCAGTGCTGCGTGCAATGCACCCCTGCTTGCCAGTGCGCCAGGACACAGCTGTGCCGCCAATCAGAAAGATCCAGCCTGTGCGACTCTTACCGTCCGGACTGCCGCCCCAGTCACTGTCGGTGTAGCCCACCGCGACCACAGACGACTGACGGAAGAACATGAGACCTCGCCGAAGAGTCGCGACGACATAGCGCAGTACTCGGATCGCGGCCTCGTAGTGGAGGTGACGCGGCTCCTGAGAAAACTGGGCCAGGAAGTTGACGGCGAACGCGATGTCTAGGCGCGTCGTCGTCGCCAGGAACATCAGTGACCCGATGACTCGCAGGTACGTGGTCACGTCAACTGGCTCCCCCACAACAGCTGGGTCAGGACTCTTCAGCCTCACTTGGCCATCGGGTGACATGGGTGAGGATGCGCTCGGCACGAGTGGCAGGTCCTCCGCAAAGCGGGTGGACAGAGTCTGCACGTAGGCAGCCTGGTGGATGTGCAGGACGCCCTAGGGGCGATCATGCTCGAGCTCCATGCCCAGGAAGACTCTGGCAGATCCGAGATCCTTCATCTGGTAGGCGGCGTGCAGGAAGTCCTTGACACGATGGACGATAGCCGTGTCTGGCGACGCAATGAGGAGATCGTCAACGTGAACCAGAGCAGCGGCGAAAGTCTGGCCTCGCGGACTGACAAACAGTGCGGGGTCAGCGGTGCTGCGATGGAGCCCGCCCCAAAGGAGCGTGCTGCTGATCTCTTGGTTCTAGCACCGAGGAGACTGCTTCAGACCATAGAGGGCCTTACACAGTCGCCAGACTCTCCCAGTGCCGTCGTCGAAGTCTGGGGACTGCACCATGTAGAGCTCCTCACCCTCCAGTGAGCCATGGAGAAACACGTTCCTCACATCCATCTGATGCAGCTCCCACCCATGCTGGGCGACCAGGTTGAAGAGCGCCTGACTAGTGGATAACCGGCCAACTGGGGCAAAGATCTGGTCGTAGTCGACCCCAGGAATCTGGGCAAACCCCTTGGCTGTAAGGTAGGCCTTGTACTTGTCCAAGGACCCGTCGGGCTTCCACTTGCGCCAAAAGACCCACTTGGCGCCGATGGCATTCCGACCTGGAGGAAGGTCGACGAGGTCGTACACATGGTGCTGTCGGATAGCAGCGAGCTCATTGGCGCAGGTTGCGTCCCAGTGTGTAGCCTCAGGAGAGGCTCGTGCCTTGTGCATGGTGACTGGGTCCTCCGGATGTGCTGTGGAACAGACTGAGAGAGCGTGTGCATCTCGAGCCCCAGGTGGGATGCGCGCGAGTGCAGCCACGACAACGTGCCGATGCTCGTGATGAAGCATGACGTAGCCCAGTGCGAAGCCCGTGTGAAGGTCTGCAATGATGGCCGAGGTGGTCAAGGCGAGGGATTTGGTGCCAGGGTCCCCACTCACGACCGTGGGAGTGGAGGAGACACGTGAAGCCACGGGGGGTTGAGGTGCCACAGAGCGTGGTGCGACAGTCTGCGCGCTCATCGACGGTCTGGGTCGGAGGCTGCCGCCTGGGCCACGTGTGCAGCGTGGCAGGGCAGGAGATGGCACTGAGTCCGACGGGCAAATGAAGGCAGACGGGGTTGCTGGTCCGGAGGGGCCCGCGGATGCAACTGGGGCAGCTGGCCTAGATGGGCCAGCGGACGTGACTGGAGCTACTGGCCCGTACGGGCCAGCGGACACAACTGGAGCTGCCGGTCCGGAGGGACCAGCGGATGCGACTGGGGCTGCCGGCCCGGAGGGACCAGCGGACGCGACTGGGGCTACTGGCCCGGAGGGACTAGCGGATGCGTCTGGGGCTGCCGGCCCTGAGGGACCAACGGACGCGTCTGGGGCTGCCGGCTCGAAGAGACCAGCGGACACGAATGGGACCGTGGGCCCGGAGGGACTAGCAGATGCGACTGGGGCTGCCGGCTCAGAGGGACCAATGGACACGACTGGGGCTGCCGGCTCAGAGGGACTAGCGGACGCGACTAGGGCTGCTGGCCCAAAAGGACCAGCGGATGCGACTGGGGCTGCTGGCCCGGAGGGACCAGCGGACGCGACTGGGGCTGTGTCACCCGGAAGCGGCAAGACGGAGGACAAACTCACTCCCCCACGCGACGGTATAGACACGGACGAGCCGGAGCGAATGAGGTCGCGAGGAAACAGGTCCTCGAAAAAGAGGGCATCCCGGGACTCGACGATGCAGTGTCGGGTGGGATCCCAGAAACGCCAGGCCTTCGACTGACGAGAGACACCGAGGAAGGTGCAGGGACGTCTGCGGGGGATGAGCTTGCCGCCCTGCTGCGGGGCGGGCAGCCACACAACGGCCACGCAGCCCCAGACGCGAGCCGGGCGGAGGTCAGTGCGCTGACCGCACCAATGCTGGTAAGGCGTGGACTGGTGGGGAAGGGGACCGTGGGGAATCCGGTTCCAGGCCCAGGTCATGTAGGCCATGGCTTCAAAGTAGAAGCCATCGGAGAGACCGGACTCGACCCGCATGGTGCGGACGGCGTCGGCCATGGTACGGTTCCACCGTTCGGAGACACCGTTCTGGACGGGCGTGTAGGGCGCGGATGTCTCATGGTGGATGCCGCGTGAGGCGAGAAAGGTTGTGCCCTCACCCATGTACTCACCACCGCGATCAGAGCGAAAGCAGCGAAGAGAGCGGCCACACTCGCGCTCCGCAAGGACAAGCCAGTCCTGGATGGTGCGAGCGGCATCGCTCTTCTACCGAAGGCAGAAGACCCAACGGTAGCGAGAGTAGTCGTCAGTGAGGGTGAGGACATAGCGACCGTGCTCTCTGACGGACTCGGTGGGGAGAGGGTCCATGACGTTCGAATGGACAAGGTCAAGAGGGGTGGACGCACGGGAGGAAGACAAAGGGTACGTGGAGCGGTGCATCTTCCTCTGAGCGCAGTCAATGCACTCAATGGGGCACGGGAGGGGGAAAGTCTCCGGGTCAAGGCCCTTGGCCAGCTGGGTGCGGAGCATGCTGTCTACGGCGGCAGAGTGGACGTGGTAAAGGCGGCGGTGTAAGAGACGAGTGTGCGAAGGAGAAAGCGTGCTGGTGACAAACACATGGCCTGTGGCGGATGACGGGGAGGAGACGGAAGGGGGGGAGGAAAGACGGGGCACATGCCACAGGTTGCCACGGGCGGTGGCATGCAGTACTACGAGACCAGACGGACGCAGCGACACAATGCTAGCACCACGCGATTGCACAACGTCCATGCTCATGTGGTCAAGGGCAGTGACGGACAGGAGGCTGAGCTCGAGACCAGGGACGAAGAGGACATCGGTTAGAAAGACGTCACCGGCAGGACCACGGAAACGAACAACGCCAACACCACGGATAGGCAACACCTGTCCAGAGCCTGTCTGGACACCGGAGACATCGCCTACAGGACCGAGCATACAAAAGGCCTCACAAGAGGCCGTCATGTGATGCGTGGCCCCGGAGTCAATGATCCACGTGTCAGCGGGGGCCTGGACCGGGGTCGCCAGATCGCTGACGGTCACATGACAACAAGCAAGGGACGCGGACGCGGTGGAAGGAGGAGCGAACCGAGACTGCCAATCGTCAAGCCACGCAACGTTGTCATAGGAAGGGGTAGAGGAGACCACGTGAGACGATGAGACAGACGAGGAAACAGGACACGACCGTAGATGAGTCTCAGTCATGCAAGGCTGGGCAGGAGAGCAGGAGGTGATGCAACTCGCACTTCCCTGGGGAGGAGGGCGCGTCAGGCCGAGCTGGAGCGCGATGAACTGCTCGAGCTGACGCTCACGGGAGGACGGCCCGGGAGTGTACACTGAGTGCGGAGTGTCAGCACCGGAGCCCGGGTAAGGGAGGAACAGCGTCGGTGACGGTAACGGATGCGCCGCCGGCTGCGGATAGTACTACTGCGGCGCGGGCGACTGGCGGCGCTGTCGGAGTGGCGGAGCTGCTGGACGAGGTCGAGGTGTCAGGGCCAGCGGCAGCGACGGTGGCAGAGGCGAGACGGCGCTCCCGCTGGCGACGCATGGTGGCGATGACGCGTGCCTCGTCCGTCGGGAGAGGGCACGTGTATCACCCATGCCCGGGCTGGCCACAGTTGTGGCAGACCGAGCCACCACCGCTGGACCCGGCTGACGGCTGTTGCTGCTGCTGATGCAGCGGACCATTGCCTTTCTTGCTCCGCTTCTTCTTCTTCTTCCCAGAAGACGAGGAGGTAGCGGCGGGGGAAGCGACGGCCACGGAGGCGACAGCAAGGGAGGCGACGGCAGGGGATTCAAGAGCCTCCGTGCGATGGAGCTGGGACTCCAGACAAGCTTCCTCAGTGCGGAGGAAGAGCTCGTATTCTCAGGGCATGAGGGTGCCCTGGGCCGCCATGGTGGAGAGGACGTCCTAGGGGTAGTGCACGAAGACGTCCGCGTACACGCTGGTGGCCCGCGCTTGATTGTGAGGGGCGCGGACAGAGTTGGTGGGGCAGATTTACCGAGACGATGAAGGATGTCCTCTGCCCGCTGCCAGTTGCAGTGACCGTCTCGGTCTCCCCCATGTGCAGGGAGTTGAACTCCCGGAGCAGACGGCTGGTCTCAGCGTCGCTGGACAGGCGATGGGGCCGGGTGAGGACGTGCCATGCAGATGCAGGGTCTGGGATGGTGCCAGTGGTGAAGTCGCCGAGGAAAGGCTCTAGGGCTAGGCGGGAAGCTGGAGGGGCGACTGGGATGAGGGCACGGACGGCGCGACCAGCATCATACAGCTGGTCGGCCTGGGCGGCGTCTCAAGGGTCTAAGATGTTTTGTTAGCTTGATGACATGTGACCGACAAAAAAACAGTCTCTGTGCATAATGAAATCTTTTTTTTTGGTATAAGATGTTGAGAGAAGTAGCCATTACGAAATGGACTTCCATTGCCATCATCGGCAAGGTACTTTTACTTCATACACGCAATCCATATACAAATGTACTCTATTCTTTGGTACTTACATTGTATTGTGATCAAGTTTTTTTTTAGTCTCCCTAGATTCTGAATTAACTTTACACACTTAACAATTAATGTGTACTGCGTAACCATGTGCATGCCTTGCGTGCAACATGAACACTTGTTCCGCATTGTGTTCGCTTGCTTAGCAGCCAATGTGAGGGTTGCATCGTTTCCATGCACACATCCAATAGAGCTCAGGATTTTCTTGTGGTCGCGAAGTAGCCTATTTCTCTTGCCTATGACATTGCCTTGGCTTTTAAGGGTACAAGAGAGTGGCATACCACAATGAACGAGTCGACAAGTTCCACCAGGGCTTTCCATGCTAGTATCGAAATGCATGCAGGGAGGAAACATCGAAAGGCATGCATTTATCTTCACAGATATAGGCACTTCATAACGAGAACAAAGCGACCGCAGTAATGCAACCGCCAATGCAATGTTGTTGCTCAACATCATCGTTGTCACATATCGTGCCTCCTTGTTCCCATGTGTGGATGGGGAGATGCTAGGGATACAAGAAAACATAAGGCGTGAAGGGAAGATGTTATCCAAACGCAGGCTTCACGCCTCTTCAAGCCCCTCGTACCGCGGCTTGCCCATGCTGAAGTTGAGCACACGCGAGTCCAAGTTGTACTTGATCTCTCCCGCTTGCAACAGAGAGCGGATGTAGTGCTCCAAGTCCGACCCAATCAGCCGCAACGTGTACTCCGTCAGATCCGCCCCCTGCAGCGACAACGAATAAAAGCAATGGAGCGACGCCAATCATCAGCAGGCAGACAGTGAGTAGGTGAGTGCGAAGCAGAGGGGCGGGGGGAGACACAAAAAGGTTGTAGGTGGGGGGAAAAA
>SZWC01004161.1:110089-141603 GCA_023375785.1 Penium margaritaceum
GGGGGGGGGGGAGGGGTACGTCAGAACAAAAAAGCCCAGGGATTGATTCCAAACCCCAGATTATATTTTTTAATGGAAAATTGCGGTTTCTTACACCATAAGGTGAATCTGAAGATGAGAAAGGGCCATCATTCTTATTCATAGAGAGGAAATTTGTGGAGTCTTCAATTGTGAAGTCATGTTCGAGTAGTTTTTGCTTTCCACGAGCTCGATTGCAAACCAGAAAGTTCATGGAATGGATAAAGCAAGAACATCGTACAGTAGACCATTGCATGCAGTAAATTAGGTGAAGGGGAGAATCTCGCAAAATGTACATGTGACATTCAAGGCTCGCGTTTCACGATGCCCCACGAGGATATTAACCATATTGAAAAACTATTGCTAGAATATCAAGGGTAAAATATATTCATTCCCTGATACAATGACGTAAGACAGGGGCCCAAAACAAAGCATCGCTCACAAACCTACTCATCCTTGCAATATGGAAATTCGCTTGATTTTTTTCACCTAAAGTGAGTGCTTTTTGCAACATGTAGTGATCGGAACAGTATTTTGGTTATAATGGAGTCTTGATGATTCCATCAATGGCCACACCTTTCGTTGCTAACCAGACGGGTCCATTTACTCCCTTCAAGGACATTAAAGCGTCAACCGCATCAAAAAAAGGTGTGAAAGTTGTGGTCATGGAGATTATTGCCAACAAGGTCTATTGAGTCATCATCCTGAGAGAGTGGACCACCAGCCTCTGATCCTCTAATCATAGCACAAACTCAAGTCAATAGGAGTCCCACAACTCAATCCACCGACTTTGGTCGCGCTGCTCCAACGGCTAGATCGAATAAAAATCCATTCTTTCCAATTGAGAAAGTTTCAAAAAGCTCGTTGCATCTTCTCCAGTTGCACCATGCATAGCAAGGGTCTCTGCCATGGCATGTGCAGAAATTGTGGCAAACTCTACATTTGCTAGGTTGGCTGAGATTGTTCAACAGGCTGAAAAATGGGTGTCAAGGTTGTCGCATCCTACTCTCTAGTGGGGTTGATAGCCCATGATATATGGAGTTGTGGTACTGTCATAACCTCTTCACCACTAGCCACTGCAACAATAGGTGTAGCAAGTAGCAGTATGGTCATGGATGCCTTCGTGGATGTATATGAGCACATACTTTTCCCGTTTAATGGATCTTTGATGGATGTAATGAACCCGTTGATGTGCCAAGATTGTTCACTCACACAAATGCCAAGCACAAGCACAGATGCTATAGACCGGTGGAAGAGGGTCATCCATAGATATCTAATGAGGTCTAGTAAAGTATGTGGGCAAATAGATCATGGTAGTTATGGCCAATCAATGGTGGGTGAAGACGAGTCAATAGTGAATGAAGTGGTGGATGGAAAACAGTTAGTGGAAAGTGAACCAAAAGTAGTAGATGCTTAGTGGTAGAAAGGTTGCCAAGGTGGTTCATGCTCTAGAGCTGACGGTAGACAATACGGCTATGCCTTTGTGAATGGGACCGCCACACCTTGAAGGTCAAAATGCTGTGGAGGGCGTACATTTCCACATGGTCAAAGCCGATGCGGGTGCTACCTGTCAAGGCACTGCCAATATTAACGCCACTCGTGACACCCATCACCACAGTAGTAGCACGAAAAGCCATGCAATGCCTGCTACCATGCAAGGGCACTAATACTCAGAGTGTGACGCTCTTGAGTGTGGAATGCACTCGCTCCAGCTGGCACCATTGCTGTTCAAGGATTTAGAGACCAATCTGGTTCAATGTGATCATGACATAGTCAAGTACTCGTGACGTGCTTCAGTTGCTAGAAGGGGGAAAGGGATGTACCGTTCCTACAATATCTTTACACACCTCTCCAATGGTTGCACCAAGCATATTCACAATCGACGCCGTCTTGGATTCTCGAACGTTACAGCTAGGCTCAAGCAAGCAAGCTCTCTATCCCATAGTGTACCACTGATGAAATACTGGCAGATGTAGTGGGTTCCAGACATCACCTTTTTCTCTTCTTAAACTTTCCTTTTCACCAAATATGCCGGCATTGTTATGAAAGATCCCATCTAGGAATTTATATCACATTTCTCCTCTTCTTGGTGCTTGTGACATCCTCCTGGCTTCCTTGTTCTTCGTCACACAGAGTACCATATTGGATTGTCAAGGAGCCCAAATCTAAGAAATTTCTTGACAGCCTGCTCTTCTAGGTTCCACTCCATTGTTTTCCAGCCAGCTTAACTCAAGTGTGCCAATGTTGGACCAATAGTCACACACATGAATGTGTGGGTATGATTGCCAGCAAGCCTATCAGCAATCGCTAGCCTGGACAGGGTATAGGCAACACCTAGTGCACGCCTAGGGAACAGGAGGGAGGTCCGAGTCGAATGCACGTCGCAAGGAGCACAACGCCATGAATGGGGTTTGGTTAAGCAAAGAATCACGAGAGTCAAAAGTAATGGGTCACAGAGTGAAGGTCTCTTACGGGAAGGTAGCGGGGTGACGAGCAGGTGAGCAGCGAGCTCACCCTCGCTTGCACCCCAGGCCTAGCAAGGTACCAAACCCGAACCTGACTTTTGGATGAACTTGCAAACATGCAGCCAGACAGAAAACCGACAGTGCATAGTCTGGGAGGGGCAACCCGGCTACGATCCCCCGGATAGAAACACTACGAAACCTAGTACTCATAATAATTTAACGAAAGTCATGTGAGCCTGTGGTAGAAACACTGACATTGGACCCTTCAATGGTGACTCTGGATCACCTCCTAGTCCACACCCACATGCCACCGTCATGTATGTTGTGGAGCCAACGCCACTGTCACTCCAGAATCAATCACCTGCATTAGTGTGGTGGGTGTACAGCAAGGCCAGAGGTCACAACGTGTCTTTGGCACATAAACTAACACTCCCCCATGACCCACAGCCAACGCACACAAGCACAGACTCACGAGCACACACATGAATCACAAGATAAGACATACGACTATACACACATACCACTCATCCAGGTGCATTACCCAAATGCAACAGTGCAACAGCATGCACAACCGCCTGGAAGACGTTACTACTGAATGCCTTTGTGTGGACATCAGCTCTCTACTGTCAAGTGTCAGGCAAAACGATCCAGACATCACCTGCAACCAAATGCTCACGCCCCAAATGGTGCTCAACATTGATATGCTTCGTGCGTGTGTGATGCATGTCATCATGTTTGGAAATGTCCTTGGTGCTTTGGTTGTCATAACGCAACGTGACGTAGCACATGGGAACACGCACTTGCAAAAGCAAGGGGTACATCCAGACACTCTCACAAGTGCATGCACCTAAAGCACCATACTTCGCACACTAGATTTGCGTGTCACGCAACCCTGTTTACCACTCTTCCACGACATAGCGGTCCCGCCGACAAGGAAAATATAGTAGGTACGGCTGTGAGCATTTGTGTCATGGGCCTAGTCGCTGTCAGTGTAGCCATCCACTACCACTAATGGTTGTGCCAGATAACAGAGACCAACCCGTGCTGTGGTCAGGGTATACCTCATGACACACAATGCAGTCTCCATGTGTCAAGCCCTGGGACATTGTGAGAAATGTACCTAGAAGTTCACAGAGAAGGCAACATCTGCCCTAGTCATTGTTGCCAGTTACATGAGAGACCCAATGATGCAAAGGTGGTCTATCACATTGACTGCCTCCCATAGCTTAGACACATCTAGTGTCTTCAACAACCTCTATCCAGCTGGGGTCATAGGCGTCGACACGGTCGGTGTGGACTCAAGTAGGGAGGCGAAGCGCTCCCCCAGGCTGCGGATGTATGTAGCTTGGTGAACGTTGAGGGTGCGACGAGACCGATCACGCTCTAGCTCCATGTCCAAGAAGACATGAGCTGGCCCCAGATCTTTCATCTTGTACGTGGATTGTAGGAGTGTTTTCACTCACTTGACAATATCCTCGCTGGGTGATGCTATCAACAAGTCATCGACATAGACAAGGACAACAACGAATGGAACAGATGGTGGGGTGACAAAGAGTAACGGATCCAATGTACTGCATCGATGGCCTCCCTTCTTAAGGGTGGACGTGATCTCATCATTCTAACACCAAGGCCACTGCTTGAGACCATAGAGAGCCTTTTGTAGTCGCCCGACTCTTTCAGTGCTATCAGAGAATACGGGCGGCCGGACCATGAAGATCTCTCATCCATTTTTCCATGCAGGAATACGTTGTTCACATCTATTTACTCTAGCTCCCAGTCATGGTGGGCTCATTAGGGCTCTAACAGTAGTGTATCTCTCAACTGGCACAAACGTCTCGTTGAAGTCAATGTCATGTACCTAGGGGAATCCCTTTGCTGTGCATCTTGCTTTGTAGTTATCAATGGCACTATTGGGCTTGTACTTTGACAAAAGAACCAATGGGCATCGATGAACATCCGCCCTCGTGGGAGGTTGAGCAACTCGAAGACAACATGGTCGGTAAGGGCGTTCAGCTCATCACGTTTGGCGGCCTCCCACTGTATGGCATCTAAAGCTGTGCAAGCTTGATGCACTATGGTTGGTTTGGGTGCCAAGGATGTGGCAGCCGAAGTGGCATGACACTCGATGACGCTACTCGATACTGCAACTTCCAATGCGTGCACATGCTTTGAGGCAAGCACTGCATAGCCAAGGGTAGAACTTGAATGGATGACCCTAGTGGCTAAGCCCAACGCATCCATACTGGTAGGAACGACAGGAGATTGCTCAGTCTGAGACTGAGGTGGACGAGCTGAGATAGTGGAGGTGCTCAAGCGATAAGGGAGTACGCGAAGGCGTCCACCTCGAATGCAAAGGGAGACAGGAGTAGGACCCGTGGGGGGCTTTCTGAGGTAAAGCAGACACTCCCAGCCGAGTGAGCGACATAAGAGAGGCGACAGTCGACAAGCGACCGAGGTCACAACGGAACACAGACTCGAAAAATAGGGCATCACGGGACTCAATGACACACTATCAAACAGGATCCAAGAAGCACATGGCTTTGGACTGTGCAAAAACGCTAAGAAAGGGGCACATGCAATCACGAGGGGAGAGTTTCTCATCGCCGAGATCCTCAGGGAGCCAGACACACGCCATACTACCCCAGACGTGAGCAAGCCACAGGTCAGCCCGCTGGCCATGCCAGCACTCAAAGGGTGTGGTAGTGCGCGGGTGAGGACCATGCGGAACTCGGTTCCAAACCCTAGTCATGCAGCTCATGGACTCAAAGGCGAAGAGAGCCGACAGACCAGGCTTGGACAGGAGAGTGCGAGTGCCATCAGCGAGAGTACATTTCTAGCGCTCAGAGACACCTTTTTGTTGGGGTGTGTACGGGGTAGAAGTCTCCAAACATGCCTGCGAGATTTGAGGAGGCAGGCGGTGGGTCCAAGGAACTCACCGCCACAGTCGCTACAAAAGATGCGCAGGGAGCGTTGATAGGCATGCTCAGCTTGAGTGAGTAAAGATTCGAGGACAAAACAGAAGTCGATCTTCTGACAAAGAGCGAAGACCCACCCATAGCAGGAGAATTCATCACTGAGGCACAAGACATAGCGGCCAACATCATCAAGATGGTCATGGGACAGAGGGCCCATGACATCCGCATGAACATGATCAAGGGGTAGAGTAGACTGGGAGTGGGATGAAGAGAAAGGAGAGTGATGAATTTTCCCTTGTGCAGTCTAGACAGTCGGTGGGACAAGGGGAAGGAAAGGTGGACGGGGAGAGACTGAAAACAGGCTCGAAGTAAAGTATGCTGTGAATGGCATTAGTGTGAACATGTCCAAGATGACGATGCAAGAGGTGAACAAGGTCAGGAGAAAATTAAGAGGCAATGTGGGTGAGGATGGTGCCAGCAGCAGGGGCAGGTGAAGCATGCAAGGAAACACGATAGAGCTGATCGCACTTCACGCCATGCAAAATGGCACGGCCAGAGGAGCGAAGGCACATTGTGCGGACACCACGACGAGCGGTGAAGTCAATACCTTGATCATCCAGACACGGAACCAAAAACAGACTGAGCTCCAAAGAAGGCACACAAAACATTGTCAAGCCTATACAGGGCACCACTCGGACCAGCAAAGCACACGACGCCAACACCATGGATAGGCAGCAACTGACAGGACCCAGTGCAAATAAAACGAAAAGACCCGACCGGGCCTAAAGAGGCAAACGAATAACAAACGGACATCATATGATGGGTAGCCCCGGAGTCGAGAATGCATAAGTCACCCGAGACATGAATAAGGGGATAATACTAGTGGTTGCAACAGTACCAACAGAGGACACAGGCCAGGCGGACGGGGCACAGAGGGACAGACAATGTGGGAGAAAGCTCGACTGCCACTGCTCAATCCACGGGACAGACCCAGACAACGAGCCTAAGACATGACCGGGGAGAATCCCCACAAAGGACACGGTCAGTGACATTCAAAACCTCTGGCCAGCGACGGAACACTCTCACCTCCCTGATCGCGAAGGCAAAGGAGGGATTGCTTGAGCTGGCTCCATTGGACGCTGGTGGAGCAGAGGTAGACACGCCCGAGGAGGAGGGAACCACGTTGGAGTAGTGTAGGTGTAGGAAGGGGGCCCCAGCGTAGGTGGGTGCACCATACAGGTACCCCCTAAGATACCTGTAAAAGGGAAAAAATAGATCTCATACATACCAATCTGTTTAAGATCTATGTCTTGTATCTTATTGAATTTGTTTTTTTGTCTTGTTTAAGGATATATGTGGTGGCCGTCTCCTATAGTACTGTGAATTTTGGGAGAGGCCAGTGATTATATCTTCGTGTTCTTCAAAAGGATCTTGAAAATCTTTAGAAGGCTGTCCAAAAGTGGTATACAAGGCATAACCAGTAAAACTTACAAGCAGGGTTATGGTGCAGGTGCCGAAAGGGAGGATGTCCCAGTGGTGGAGTGAGCCAAGGCGGAGGTTGTGCTCGACGAGTGGGAGGGGACACTAGAGCTGGAAAGGGAGGTGGCGGAGGAGGAGCCGGAGGTGCGAGCCCACAAAGCGCGCATCGCAAGACGAAGATCGTCAGGAGGGGCAGGCCATGTAGGAGCAGAGTGCTCAGTGGAGTCACAGTTCTCGCACACAACGGCACTGGGCCGCGAGAGGAGGAAGTGCTGCCCTTGTCTTTACCTTTGCCCTTCCCCTTACCCTTGCCCTTCCCGCAACCCTGGGAGGCAAGGGTGGTGGCAGAGGAGGAAGAGGATGAAAAGGAAGAGGAAGAGGATGTGTATGTGGAAAAGGAAGAAGTAGATGGAGTAGCAGTGGTGAGTGCAGCAACGCCTGTGACGGCAAAGCGTTGAAGGTGCTTGTTTTCGAGGCTGGTCCACCAGGCAGCAAGGCGCTCAGAGGCGAAGTCCTAAACAGCTCCAACTCCAGGCGAAGACTTAAGTGAAATAGGCTGCGAGGCAAGGAGCTGCAGCTCATCCGCTTTGACATCACGGAGAAGGTCAGACAACTCGGGGATGAGTCCATTGACAATGGTGAGCACTGCAGAAAGCTCTCCAAGGGCGGCGTCGCCAAGCTCACGAAGGAGCATGAAATCACAAGCCCAGTAAGCATCTACGATCTCATCGACACTCATGGGAAGCATCTTGAACTGGACCTTGAGGGCACTTTGGACGGCCTGACCGGTGATAGTGGTGCTACGACATAGCATGGCATATGCGCCAACGGGGTCAACAAGACGCTGGAAAATGGGATCAGCGTTGAAGGTACTGACATCAGGGACTCTTGTGCAGCAGCGATGACGGCGCGGATTGCACGGGTGGACTAAGTGGAAGTGGGGGTGAAGTGAGGAACGGCTGGAGTGTAGTACTCCCATTCTTGCTCCTCCTAAGCACAGGCGCTACAGCGCACCTCCCAGGATGAGAAAACAAGTCCTGAAGCAAGCATTGGCGGCTGAGAGAAGAAATCATGTTGACGCCCGACAGTAAGAGGGGCAGCTGCAGTGGGGTTGTCAACATGCACTCCAGTTGAGGTGCTAGAGGCAAAGGGCATAGAGAATGTGCCTGCATTGGTGGGAGCATTGACGCTAGTAGGGGGGACAACAGACGTAGCGAGAAGATCGTGCAGCATGATAGCGGCGTCTTCATGAGCAAAGGTGGCATGTCCTCTGCTAACTTAAGGTGATCTTTAGCTTCCTGATAAGCATCCCGAGCGAGGGCCAGCAGGCATTGACGAGACGGAACGACTGACTCGTCGTCAGCAGGCATGGTGATGATGTGAGGACCCTGCCGGACAGTGCGTCCCCAACCCCAGTGGCTGTGTAAAAATAGGGGTGCGTTAGGAAAGTGGTCAATATGCTACAAGACAGCCTATCCTCAGTCAGACAAGACAAGCCGCTGTAGAAAAATAGCAAGGATAGAATGCAGGCAGACGCAATATGCAAGAAAGCAAGTCATGAGGCGACAAAGGGAGAAGGGTTGCATAGAAAAACAAGGAGAATCGGAACTACAACAGCAGAGGCAACAGAGAGAATAGAGATGGTAGAGGCAGCTGGCACCACTAGAGCAAGTGCTCCAGTGATGAAGACAGCACCTAGGGTGGCGAAGACGGCTGCAGCAGAGACTATCACTAAGACAAGGCTGGAGGCCACAGATGGAGCTGATGCTAGAGCTGCGACAGCGGCCATGGTAAAAGTGCAGATGGAGGATGCGGCAGCTGCCATAGCAGAAGTAGTGGAGGATGTTGTCGATGTAATGGTGGAAGCAGTTGCAGAGATATTTGTGCCAATGTCAGCAGCGGCTGTAGCAATGGGGCAAGCAACAACCGTGGCCTTAATGTAAGTTTCAGTCGTGCACCCTGCTGAGGTGGAGCAGGCACGCGCGATGCTCTAGCGGCTGCGGAAAATGTGGCGGCGACGGCTACAGCAATGTCTATGATGGCAGAGGTCGTGCGGGTACGAGCACTGAAAAGACTAACGATGTCCTTCGTGAGCGCTACGTACAACTGAGCAACAGTGACTTCTGGAGTATTGTGTGGTTGTAGACGCCCCTCGCGAGAGTCAAAAGTAAGGAGTCACAGGATGGAGGTCTGTTACGTGCAAGTAGCGGGATGACGAGCGCGCGAGCAGCGAGCTCACCCTCGCTTGCACCCCAGGCCTAGGAAGGTACTGAACCAGTATCTGATTTATGCATTAACCTACAAGAATGCATCCGGAAAGAAAAACGATAGTGCATAGTGTGGGAGGAGCAACCCGGCTACGAATCCCCAGACAGCAACACAAGGAAACCTAGTGTCCATAATAATTCAACCAACGTAACATGAGCCAGTGGTAGCAACACTGACGTGGGACCCTTCAATGGTGGCTCTGCATTACCTCCTAGTGCACGCCTACATGTCACCATCATGTATGCCATGGATCCAGCGCCAGTGTCACTCCAGCATCAATCACTTGCATCGGTGTGGTGAGTGTGCAGCGAGGCCAGAGGTCACAACGTGTGCGTGGTACATAAACAGACACGGGACACCTTCCACGCTGTTGGGTGGATGCCGTGTAGCGCCCACTACTTCTGGAGGAGTTTCTGTCACTATTTCCCTATGCTCGCACTAATACCACGTGGTGATGTAATCCATGTTTTCTGCAATTACATTGTTGCTATTGCCAGTTATTACCACTTCTGCAACATGCTACCGTAGCCAATGCTCATACTGCCCAATATAGTAGTTCCGTCGCATTGCTGCTATTGTGTCACTACTCCTTGGTACTGCATTTTGTTTCTACTATTGATACCATTGTGCGCCACTGTTGCTATTTCCATTCTTCTTGACTATCACCGCCACTACTGTTGATGCAACTGCCCTTCTTGGTTATGTTAGCCGCTGCTATTGCTGTTGATCCTGCTCTTTGGTGTTGTCACAGCTGGTACCGCTAGTAGTGATAGCTATTGCCACTGCCAACGGAGGTACTACAATATGTTGTTGTTTCTGCTACGACCTCTTGTGTCGCTGCTTCTGTGGTTTTTGCTGCTACAATATGCTGTTACAGCTGATGTTGCAGCCATTGTTGCACACTGGCTTGTATATCAACCACTTTTCTCCTCACGTGTACCTCTTAAGCCATCCATCCGAGGAAACCACCTGTTGGCAGTGGTGTAGCTTTTGATGCAGCTGCGACACTGGTTGTTGAACCCAAGGGCCACAACTATTGCTACTTGTTGTTTCTCCGGCAGTCATGGCTTCTGCTGCATGTTACTTCATGCTTGTCACATGGCAGTTGTTATGAACATCCCGGACTAGTTGTTATCAAACCACATCCAACACGACCCCCTTACATTCGGATACCATGTGAAGAATCGCCTAAAGGCATACATACTCATGCAAAACTGACATGAGCTCGAGATGTGAGGGCCAAATAGACAGGGCACCATGTGGCTAAGTCTCAGAGACATATTGTTGAGAAACAATGAGTTGACGCATCACTCCCTCTCGGGCTTATGGGTGTCTTTTAAAAAGACTCTAACAAGCCTCATAGCATGTTTTTAGATTGTACGTCCACCAATCCGTACCAGACTAGCTTCCTTTCCACTCACCCTCACTCCCTTACAACCCTCATTACTCAATACTAATGGTGTTAGATCGAGATTGAGACCGGTATCGATCTTGCTTGTCTCATTTTTTTCTCGTCTCGTTGTCTTGTACCACATGACATGAGACAATCTCAAAGCGTCTCGTGCAAGACGAGACGAGACCGATGACATGTTCCGCGTTTTTTTTAGTGGGCAGCGTCAAACCTCTCCCACAACAAATAATTAATGTTGTGGATGTTGTCCATAAAAATGTACCTACGTGTTACTAAGGCGAGCGGCACCACTGGATCCGGAAGCCCACGAAAACTTGACAAAAATCTGTCAACCAACAATGTACCACAGGGAACTGAGCCCGGATCCCTCGGCCAACGGAACGGGAAGTCGACGACGACGCGAATTCGCGTTGCCGGAGGGCCTCGTGGAAGGTCGCCATGCGACTCTCCGTAATGCCCTCTGGTCGATAAATGTATCCATACAATTCTGGTTTCGCTACCAATCCTGACATTTTTAAACGACAAACTGTTGTAGAGGAGGTCGGCGGGACACCCTCCACAACAGAATACATCCCAGAAACACACATGATACATTTGTAGTGTGCCGAACCAGAAATCAGTCAGACCCTTACCTGCCACGTCATTGGCGGTTCATACAAGATACGAAAAGAAAAGTTGCGGAACACGGCACGAGACACATCATGTGTCGCGTGAGATCGGGACAAGAATCTCGTACCGCTGTATGGTTCTCGCTTTTTTTAAGTAACCCCTTCCACGTGTGCTAAGGTTGTAACAGCCAATCGCGCATTGGATCTGTCAGCACAGAAAGTGGACAGATCCAGTGTGTGACACATTGTTTAGAAACGGTCGTGGAGGGTCAATAAGAACATCAAAAATAAGATTGAAGTTATCAACTTTTCAAAAACGAAGTGCCATAATTGTCACAATCGCTTGACGTTCAGTGCGTGAACAGCTTAGTCTACATCGCTTACAATGGTCGATTCATTCCCGATATAATTTTTTTCGCTTCACTAAGCTGGTTGCGTGTGCCAAACGCCGGCATGTGCAACCAGCCAGCTGGTCGTGGAGATGTTTCGTGCCCACTGGTCCGGACCTGCAGTTGTCAGACGAGGTGGTTGAGTGACTTATTATCCTTCATGTGTAAGGGTTTGTTTTCTAACTGGGACTTTGAAAACAATGTTAACTAGTTGCTTTTTAAAACGTTGTTCGTATTCAAACTAACGTCGCTGCGAAGGAGATGGGTTCCGACGGCTCAATTCATCGTTTCGCTCGCCCCTTTGGCCACTGTACAACAAGTGAGATTGTCTCGGACGTGAGCGAGACCGAGACGAGATTGAGACAAGCAAAACACAAATTGGTACGAGACCGAGATTTTCTCGTCTTCTACACCCGGGACGAGACATCTCATACCGAAATGGAAAAAGGATGGTGTTGTAATATACCCATCGTTTTGCTTGATAGATCAACGGTGTCCATAGTCGAAAACGGAAAGACGTCGGTGTCCATAATCGAAAACGGAAAAACAGCGGTGTCCATAGTAAAAAACGGAATGACAATGGTGCCCATGTTTTTTATCATGCGAGAAAAAATGGGCACGGCTGAGATATATTTCATGTATTTAACAGATTTTACATGCATTTTGACTTCGAGGGCAAAGTCGAACTTCGCCCTTCATCGCGAGCTCGCAGGAGGGGTTTCGCGGCGAAACCTCCTTGCGAGCTCGCGATGACCCTGCCAAACCCCCCATTTAACTAGGTTTTTTATGGAGGGTTTGAGGGGATTTGCAGGATGCGGCACACGCCGTGATAGAAGGGAGGGCATCTGTCTGGCCCCGCTACCGCGGGGTCCGACAGGTACCCGGGGAAGTAAAAAAATTAAACCCAAACCCCCAATGTAACTAGGGGGTTTGTATGATATTGGGGGAGGGGGGGGGGTTGCGACGTGCGGCGCAAGCTGTGATAGAACAAATGGGACCTGTCGGGTCCCGCTACCGCGGGGCCCAGCAGGTACCCAGGCATGTAAAAAAATAAAAGGTTCAAGTCACATATACTTAGTTTTGGGAACTTTACAGCTGATTGTAGACGACGAAGAGCGGTCTAAGGACAACTGGAGTGGGAGTGGGAGTAGCCATGAATGGCCTTAGAACAAGCCATTGAGCGTGAACAAGCCAGGAGCAAAGTCAAAGTGACGAGTAGTTAAAACGAGTCACGGCCACACGAAGTCTTAGGTGATGGGAGAGTAGCCGAGAGGGAGCGAGCGGCAAACTCGATCTCGCTCTTGGTTTATCCCCTCCCTTGGGTTTGAACACCGCACACACCCCATTGTGACCTTTGAGCATAATTCATGCCACACAAGTGTAAGCCATGCAAGAGTAAGCCAGGGAGTGAACCCGGCTGGCACAGAACATGGCACAACCAAAAGCACTATCCCTGCATCACTTGGTCCTTGGAACTGCTGGTCCTCCACCACGATCCAGTCGTCGACTGAAGGTGGTCTTCATGCTCAGTCACCTGCGACAGTGAGGGTGGAGCATGTAGCGAGGCCAGAGGTCACAACATGCCATAAACCAACATTCCCCCATGACCCGCAGCCGACGCACACGCAGACATGCACACAGGGACGAGGGTCACAAGACGTGACACACACTGAATTGTACACAAGGGCACAAGGACAAACTCTCATCCAGGAACATCACGTGCACACATAAGCCCAACGGCATGCACTGCAGCCTTGAGCACATTGCTACTAAGAGCCTTCGTAAGGAAATCAGCGCGTTGCTATCGGGTATCGACCCAGACGATCTGGACATCACCTACAGCAATGCGCTCACGCACAAAATGATGCTCCACGTTGATATGCTTTGTGCGCGTGTGATGCATGCCATCATGCTCAGCAATGGATTTCGTGCTCTGGTTGTGACAACGCAGGGTGATGGAGCGCATGGGGACGCGCAGCTGCTGCAACAGGCGACAAAACCAGATACTCTCACACGTACCTGCACCCAAGGCAACATACTCTGCTTCACTGGAGCTGCGTGCCACACACCCTTGCTTACCGCTTTTCCACTTCACGGTTGTCCCCCCAACGAGGAAAATGTAGCCAGTGCGACTACGAGCATTAGTATCCTAAGCCCAGTCGCTGTCACTGTAGCCATCCACTACCACTGAGGGTTCTGCTCGATAACAGAGGCCTGTTTGAGCGGTGGACAGCGCATACCGGACAACACATAAGGCGGCCTCTATGTGCCGTGCTTGAGGGCATTGGGAGAACTGGGCTAGGAAGTTCACGGCGAAAGCGACATCTTCCCTGTTCGTGGTCGTGAGGTACATGAGCGAACCAATGACGCGCAAGTAGTCCGTCACGTCTACCGCCTCCCCCAGCTTGGACACGTCCAGTGTCTTCAAGAGCCGCTGCCCTGCTGGGGTCATGGGCGTGGTCGCAGTGGGCACCGTCTCAAGCAAGGGAGCGAAGCGCTCTCCTAGACCGCATACATATGTAGCTTGGTGGACATGAAGCACGCGACGAGATCGGTAACGCTCAAGCTCCATCCCAAGGAAAACACGAGTCGGCCCGAGGTCCTTCATCTTGTATGTGGACTGCAGCAGTGACTTGGCCGCGCTGACCGCCTCCTGACTGGGGGATGCGATGAGCAGGTCCTCAACATAGACGAGGGCAGCCACAAAGGGAGCAGGGCTCGAGGTGACGAAGAGCGACGGGTCTACCGTGCTACGCTTGTACCCCCCCTTCTCAAGGGTCGACATGATCTCCAAGTTCCAGCAGCGAGGTGATTGCTTAAGGCCGTAAAGAGCCTTTCGCAGTCGCTAGACTCTGTTTGTGCCGTCACAAAAGCCAGGGGGCTGGACCATATAGATCTCTTCGTCGAGCTGACCGTGCAAGAAAGCGTTCTTCACATCCATCTGTTCAAGTTCCCAATCATGCTGAGCAGCAAGGCTCAGCAGTGCACATGCTGTGGTGTACCGTCCAACTGGCGCAAAGGTCTCATCAAAGTCAACGCCCGGCACTTTGGAGAAACCCTTCGCGGTCAGGCGTACCTTGTACTTGTCAAGAGTGCCATCGGGCTTGTGCTTGTGCCGAAAGACCCATCGAGTGTCAATGGCTTTACGACCTGGTGGTAGGTCCACCAGCTCGTAAACGGCATGGTCATCCAGCACCTACCGCTCCGCTTGCATGGCAGCTTCCCAGTGATGGGCATCAGAGGCCATGCGAGCCTGACGAGCCGTGGTCGGTTCAGGGACAAGAGAAGCAGCGCCGGACGTGGCGTGACACTCAGCGACAACACCGGAGGATACAGTAACCAGGGCCTTTGCATGCTCGGCAACAAGAAGAGCATAGCCCAGGGCCGAGCTCGGGTGGACAATACCGGTGGCCAAGCCGAGAGCATCAAGGCCGGTGGGGGCAACAGGGTCCTGCGCCGAGCGAGTAGAGGACGTGGAGGGGGTAGAGCGGTGAGGCAGAGCACAAAGGCGCCTGCCGCAGACAAACGGCGAGACTGGGGCAAGGCCAGGGAGCTTTCCGCCACTGACAGGGGCAGGCGATGGAGTAGGGTCCAGGGTGGAGGAGGAACGGACAAGGGAGATATACCCTGGAGAGGCTGACAACCCAGGGGGGGTTGAGGTCGTGGATGGGCCAGAAGACGGACAAGGGGACAACGTGCTGGGCGCGCCAGACGACGGACCAGGGGATGATGTGCTGGATGAACCAGACGATGGACAAGGGGATGACGTGGTGGACGAGTCTGGCGACAGACCCGGGGGTGATGTGCTTGGTGAGCCAAACGACGGAGCAGGGACCGAGGCTGCGGGTTGCTGCGGTGCAACCGTAGGGCCGGCAGAGGGACCAGGCCCGACTGCCCAACCCCAGCCAAGAGAGCGGGAGAAGGGAGTCAGCAGGAGGCAGGCGGTCGAGGTCACGAAGAAAGATAGACTAAAAAAATAACGCATCGCGAGACTCAACAACACGACGACGCACAGGGTCCTAGAACCGTCACGCCTTCGACTGGGATGAGACATCCAAGAAGGGACACAGACGAGCACGAGGGGAAAGCTTGCCGTTGTGAAGGTCATCAAGCAACCACACGGCGGCAATGCTGCCCCAAACGCGGGCCCGGCGAAGGTCGTCGCGTGCGCCAAACCAACGTTCAGAAGGCGTGACGGTGCGAGGAAGCGGGCCATGAGGAACCCGGTTCCAGACCCAAGTCATGTAACACGTAGCCTCGAAAGCAAGAGAGGCAGGAGACCGGACTCAGCGAGGAGGGTGTGAATCCCATCAGTGAGGGTGCGGTTCCAACACTCGGAGACACCATTTTTTTGGGATGTGTATGGAGCCGACGTCTCTAGACACACCCCCTGGGACTCAAGGAAATGGGCGGTGAGACCAAGAAACGCACCGTCGCGATCACTACGAAAGACACGTAGGGAGCTCTGGTACGCACGCTCAGCCTAAGCGAGCCAGGTGACAAGGACAGCGTGGACATCACTCTTCTGACGAAGAGTGAAGACCCAGCGGTGACACGAAAAGTCATCAGTGAGACAAAGCACATAGCGGCCAACGTCACCAAGGAGGTCATGGGACAGGGGGCCCATGACGTCAGCATGCACACAGTAAAGAGGGTGGGAAGAGTGGGAGTTGGAAGCAGAAAAGGGAGCACGGTGCATCTTACCTTGGGCATAGTCCAAGCATGAGGTTGGGTAAGGGGACGGAATGGATGAGGGTGATAGCCCTAGGGCAGGCTGCGAGCGCAACATGCTGGTGACAACATAAGTATGCACGTGAGCAAGGCGACGATGCAGAAGGCGCACATGGTTGGGCGAGAGGGAGGGTGCGACATGAGCTCGTGCAGTACCAACGACATGTGCAGACGAGAGCAGGAGCGGCACGCGATACAGCTTGTCGCTCTGCACACCACGCAAGACATTGCGGCTAGTGGAGCCCAGACGAACAGTGCCAACGCTACGATTAGTAGAGAAGTCCATCCCTTGATCGTCGAGGGACGGAACCGACAGCAGGGTGAGTTCCAAGGAGGGGACATAGAGTACGTCAGGCGGGAACAGTGCACCACCGGGGCCGACAAAACGAACAACACCGACGCCCTGAACAGCAAGAAGCTGAGCGGACCCAATACGTACAAAACAGACCGAACCGGCCGGACCCAACGAGACAAACGACGAGCAAACAGACATCATGTGATGGCTGGCTTCGGAATGAAGGATCCAGAAACCACCCGACGTACGCACTGGGGGAAGGACACCACAAGTCGCCACAGTCCCAACAGGGAACGACACAAGGGAGGACAGGTCGCAGGCAGCAAGATACCGGGGCAGGACGACAGACTGCCAATGCTCAACCCAGGGTACGGACGCACACGAAGACCCAAGTACATGACTGGGGGAGTCACCACGAAGGACGTCATCACTCTGACAAACATGACCTCTGGCCAAAGATGCACCACTCTCACCTCCCTGATCGCGGAGGCGAAGGAGCTGAAGAAGGGACTGCTCCAGATGACGCTCGCTCTCACCAGCGACCGAAGGGGCAGGGGATGGGGTCGACCCCCCCGACGACGATGGGAACCACGGTGGAGCGGTGTAGCCAGTGGAGGGGGGGGGCGACATAGACCGGGGCGCCGTAGGGTGGCGGCCAGCACCACGGGTACAGATTCGGTGACAGAGTTGAAGGAACGGCGACAGTGGAGTAGGCGTGACCGGATAAGGCGGATGACGCAGATGAGGAGGTGCTGGAGCCGGAGCCGGATGACGGAGGTGTGCTGGAGGTGCGAGCCCAATGAGCGCGCATGGCCTGATCGAGGCAAAGGTCATCTGGTAGAGCGAGACAGGCCCGAGCAGAGTGCTCGTCGGATCCGCAGTTCCAGCAGACGACAACGCCAGGGGCATGAGCAGAGGAGGTAGAGGGCTTGTCCTTGCCCTTGCCTTTGCCTTTGCCCTTACCGCGACGGCGTCCCTGGGAAGCAAGAGCGGAGGCGGTGGTGTTTGGAGTTGAGGTTGAACGAGGAGATGACGTCAAGGCCGTGGAGGGTGCAGATGTGGTGGTGATGGCGGCAACCCACGTAACAACGGAGTGATGTAGACGCTTGTTCTACAGGTTGGTCCACCAAGCAGCAAGCCGCTCAGCGGTGAAGTCCCAAAGGGCTCCTACGCCAGGAGGGGACCGGAGTGGAACAGGCAGGGAAGCAAGGCGCTGCAGCTCAGTAGGGGTGCCGTTACGCAGAAGGTCGGAGATCTCAGGAATGAGCCTGTTGACCATGGTGAGGATGGAAGATAGCTGACTAGGGGCAGCATCGAGCCCGAGTTTGCGGAGGAGCTTGAGCCCCCGTGTAGGCGACCGCGGACTCATCGGCCCGCATGAGAAGGGTGTTGAATTGGACTGTGAAGGCACTCTGTGCGGCCTGACCAGTGAAGGTGGTGCGGCGACACAACATGGCATATGCGCCAACAGGATCTGCTGGGCGCCCGCGGCAGGATCAGCGTTGAAGGTGCCGACATCGTCAACCAGGTTCTCAGGTGCGGCGGGAATGAGGGCGCGGATAGCGCAAGCAGATTTGGCAGGGAGAGGAGTAAGAGAAGAAGAGGGGTCAGGGGGAGAGTAATAATCCCAGAGGCGTTCCCCCTGAGCCCAGGCGCTGAAGCGCACTTCTTACGAGGAGAAGGCGAGGCCTGGAGAGAGAACTGGGGGCTGAGAGAAGAAGTCATGCTGGCGGGGCACAGTAGCAGCAGAAGCAATGGCAGCAGAGGACTGAGAAGTAGAAGAGGAGGCAGAGGGTGCACTAGCGGCGGTGCCAGCAGTGGAGCCGGCAGGCGAGATAGCGGACGCGGCGGGTAGACGCTTCAGCACAAGTGTAGCGACTTCGTCAGCAAATGCTGCACGGTTGTCCTCAGCGAGTTTGAGACGGTCCTCAGCTTCGCGCTGGGCCTCAAGAGCTCGGTTAAGCTGACGTTGCAGGTCAGCTATGACCGAATCTTCGTCACCAGGCATGGTGACGAAGAAGCGACTCCGCCAAAAAATTTCAGCAGAGTTTCCCCCGCCCCAATGGGCGTGGAAACACTGACCGATGCTTTAAGCATACGGAGGTAGTGCTGTAGGACAACCCCAGCCCCAGGCCAGCACAGAACAGAGGGAGGAGACAGAGAGGAAAGGCAGAGCATGCACGGGAAACCCTCAAGAGGAGGGAGAAGGGCGAAGAAAGGCAAGAGAGGAGGGACAGTGGCAGCAATAGCGGCTGCAAGGCTGGACACTCCTACGACAGGTGAGACCAAGAACAACAGGGTACCAGTCACGGCTGCTGCCCCTAGAGTTGCAAGGACAGCACAGATGGAAACAACTATTGTCACGAGGCAGACGGACGCTGAGGATGAAGATGCGGCTGACGTGGCTGCTGCTAACATTGAGGCGCGAACAGCTGCGGCGGCGGTTGCTGAGGCAGATGCAGCAGAGGAGAGCAAAGTGGCAAAGGTGGATGCAGCAGCTGAGACTTGGGTGCCGATGTAAGTGGCAGCTGCGGCAACGGGCCCACTTACAACGGCGGCCTCGGTGTAGGCTTCCGTTGCACGACCGGCCGACGTGGCCGCAGGAGCATGTGCCGCCCGAGCTACAGCGGCAAAGGTTGCTGCTGCTGCTGCGGCGGCATCGATGACGGCGGCTGACGCGCGGATGAGGGCGTTGGCCAAGTAAACGGCATCGCGGCGGAGCGCGGCGTGAAAGTTGGCCGTGCCAATTTCTACAACAGCAAGGTCAACCCCCCCAGGTCCGTGATGAGAGGGAAGGGGAGGAGAGCTTACCGGAGTCTGCCGAGGTGATGCTGAGGAGTCTGACGCAGGGGAGCCAACGCCAGTGCAATGTCGGCGGCGTTCCCGGTGTGGTGCCCGCCCCTCCTCGCGTGCAGCATCGGCTGGGACAGAGGCGAAGTCCCCGTGGTGCGCTAGCGTGACTTCAGCCGCCAATGTGGTGGCTAGTGGCGGCGTGGCTGCAGTCCGCTGCGGAATGCCACAAGGCCGTCGGCTGCCACAGTCGCTGCAGGGATGGAGCAGACGAGGACGGCTGCAGTGTGAAGGAGCTCTACTGTTGAGGACGTTCGTGCATGTGCATGCAAGCAGTGTGATGATCGGCAGGCTTGAGCTAGGCTGCCGAGTGCGAATGCCCGCTTGAACCTATCCAAACGCAATCGGCCGCAGCATGAAGTTGTCACCCTCAGATGGACAGGGCTGGAGAGAGAGGGAGAGCCGCAAGAGGGCTGTGGCGAAGGCGGAAGCGGGCCGTGGAGAGTCCGACGACGGTCCCAAGGACTTCGGAGCGGCGACTAGATGCAACGCTCCTTGCTACGCTAGAGCTGCTCCTCCCACATGCTCTGTTACTAGTAGACGACGAAGAGTGGTCTAAGGACAAGTGGAGTGGGGGTAGCCATCAATGGCCTTAGAACAAGCCACTGAGCGTGAACAAGCCAGGAGCGAAGTCAAAGTGACGAGTAGTCAAAAAACGAGTCATGGCCGACTTGCACAATGGCACAACAGGCACTACACCGACGTCACGAGAAGTGACACGACACAAGACTGTACACAGGCACTGGCACAACAGATCAACCAGGAGGATCACGAGGACACAACAGACCAACAGCGTGAATTGCTGCCTTGAAAACATTGCTGCTAAGTGCCTTTGTGAGGAGCTCTGCACGTTGCTGTCGGGTGTCGACCCACACAATCTGAACATCGCCTGCAGCCACACGCTCACGCACAAAATGATGTTCCACATTGATATGCTTTGTGCAAGTGTGATGCATGCCATCATGCTCAGCAATAGCCTTTGCGCTTTGGTTGTCGCAACGCAAGGTGATGCAGCGAATGGGAACACGCAATTGCTGCAACAAACGACACAACCAGACACTTTCACAGGTTCCAGCACCAAGGGCAACATACTCTGCCTCACTGGAGCTGTGTGCAACACAACCTTGCTTGCCACTCTTCCAGGAGATCGCAGTCCCACCAACAAGGAAGACATAGCCAGTGCGACTGCGTGCATCCGTGTCATGCGCCCAATCACTGTCAGTGTACCCATCAACGACCACTGACGGCTGCGCCCGGTAACGCAGACCAACTCGGGCAGTGGAGAGCGCATACCGCACAACACGTAGTGCGGCTTCCATGTGTCGTGCACGTGGCGACTGTGACAAATGCGCAAGGAAGTTGACAGCAAAGGCTACGTCTGCTCTGGTGGTGGTGGCAAGGTACATGAGAGTCCCTATGACTCGCAGGTAGTCGGTCACATCCACCGTCTCCCCCAGTTTTGACACGTCCAGAGTTTTCAACAACCTCTGCCCGGCGGGCATCATCGGTGTTGAGGCAGTGGGGACAGACTCAAGCAGGGAGGCAAAGCGCTCCCCCAGGCTCCTGACGTACGCGGCCTGGTGGACGTGCAGAACGCGACGAGCACGGTCACGCTCAAGCTCCATGCCAAGAAACACGCGAGCTGGACCCAGGTCNTCCTTCATCTTGTACGTGGACTGCAGCAGGGACTTCACAGTTGACACAGCTTCGCGACTCGGGGACGCAATAAGCAGGTCATCGACGTACACGAGGATGGCAGCAAAGGGCGCCGACCGTGGAGTGACAAAGAGGGAGGGATCCACCGTGCTCCGGCGATATCCCCCCTTCTCCAGGGTGGAGGTGATCTCCTGGTTCCAGCACCGTGGTGACTGCTTGAGGCCATAGAGGGCCTTTCACAGTCTCCAAACTCGATTGGTGCCGTCAGAGAACCCTAGAGGTTGCACCATGTAAATCTCCTCATCCAGCCGACCGTGCAGAAAGGCATTGTTTACATCCATCAGCACGAGCTCCCAGTCGTGGTGTGCGACAAGGCTCACGAGGGCTCGAGCTGTGGTGTAGCGTCCGACGGGAGCAAAAGTCTCGTCAAAGTCAACGCCGGGGACTTGAGAAAACCCCTTTGCTGTAAGTCGGGCCTTGTACTTGTCGAGCTCGCCGTTAGGCTTGTACTTACGACGGAAGACCCAGCGGACATCGATCGCCTTGCGGCCTGGTGGGAGATCGACCAGCTCGTATACTGCGTGGTCATCCAGGGCTCTCAGCTCGTCCCGCATGGCAGCCTCCCACTGCTGGGAGTCAGGTACTACCCGTGCTTGGCGAACAGTGGTCGGGTCAGGCGATGGCGGCGGGGCGAAAACCGTTGCATTGCACTCGGCAATGCTCCCAAGGATGGCGGCCTCGAGCGCACTCTCGTGCTCGGATGTGAGCAGTGTGTAACCAAGGACAGAGTTGGGAGGCACAACTCCTGTGGCTAGGCCCAGGGCGTCCATACCAGTAGGCATCGCTGGGAGCTGTCCAGACGAGGTCTGCGAAGGTTGAACAGAGGACGCTGCAGCACCAGAGGAGCGAGAGGGAAGTGTACGCAGGCGGCCGCCACGAACAAAAGGTTCGATGGGGGTAGGGCGTGGAGGAGCACTGAGTGGACTGGGCACGACTGGAGTGAGTGGACTGGATGGGGACGCAGTGGAATGTGCGGGAGAGATGGACTCAGCAGATGGGGACTCAGATGAAGACACCACAGGGGATGACGGAGCTCCAAGCGAGCTAGACGACACCGACGGGGGGGCGTCAGAGGATGGTGGAGTCACAGTGCCGGCCGTTGGAGAATGCTTGGAGGGTGAAGGCTGCTGAGACGGGACAGTAGCAGAGACGGCAGGGGCAGACGGGACTGCCGGGCCGACCTCCTCCCGCAACCGAGAGAGCAGAAGTAGGGAGGCAACGGACGAGTGACGATTGAGGTCACGGAGAAACACGGACTCGAAGAACAAGGCATCGCGGGACTCAACGATGCGCTGGCGCTCTGAGTCCCAGAAGCACCAGGCTTTTGACTGGGAGGAAACACCCAAGAAGGGGCAGAGACGTCCACGCGGGGAGAGTTTCCCGTTGCGGAGATCCTCTGGGAGCCAGACAGACGCAATGCTACCCCACACGCGAGCCAGGCGGAGGTCAGCACAAGAGCCGTACCAGCGCTCAAAGGGTGTAACGGTGTGGGGAAGAGGACCGTGAGGGACGCGATTCCACACCCAGGTCATATAGCTCATGGCCTCAAAGTCAAAGAGAGGGGAGAGCCCAGACTCAGACAGAAGCGTGCGGACTCCATCGGCAAGGGTCCGATTCCAACGCTCAGAAAATCCGTTTTGCTGAGGTGTGTAAGGAGCTGAAGTCTCCAGACACACCCCTTGGGACTCAAGAAATTGAGCGGTGGGCCCAAGGAACTCACCGCCACGATCACTGCGAAAGATGCGTAGTGAACGCTGACACGCACGTTCAGCCTGAACGAGCCACGACACGAGGACAGAAGCAACATCACTCTTCTGACGAAGAGCGAAGATCCAACGAAAATGGGAAAAATCGTCAGTAACGCACATGACGTAACGCCCGACCCCCCCAAGAAAGTCATGGGGAAGAGGCCCCATGACGTCGGCATGAACAAGATCGAGAGGGTGAGCGGACTGGGAGTCCGAAGAGGCAAAGGGTGAACGATGCATCTTGCCTTGGGCACAGTCCAGGCAGTCAGAAGGGCATGGCGCGGGGAAGGTGGAAGGGGACAAGCCAACAGCGGGTTGAAGGCGCAGCATGCTATTGATAGCATCAGTGTGCACATGGCCAAGACGGCAATGCAAGAGGTGGATATCAGCTGGAGAAAGGGAAGGCGCGACGTGAGCAAGGAACAAGCCAACAGCGGGTGCAGAGGGGGCATGAAGGGGAACACGATATAGCTTGGCACACTTAACCCCCCGCAAGACGACACGACCAGGAGAGCGAAGACGGACAGTGCCCACGCCCTGACTAGCGGAGAAATCCATGCCCTGATCGTCGAGGGACGTCACTGACAGTAGGCTGAGTTCCAACGAAGGCACGAACAGAACGTCAGGCAGAAACAGCACGCCACTGGGGCCGACAAAACGGACAACACCAACGACTTGGACGGGAAGGAGCTGGCCGGAACCAGTGCGCACAAAGCAAACAGAGCCGACAAGACCCAAGGAGACAAAAGCGGACCGAACAGAGGTCATATGATGGGTGGCTCCGGAGTCGAGGACCCGGAAGCCACCAGAGACACGAACATTGGGAAGGACGCCACAGGTGGCAATAATGTCGACGGAGGGCGGGGATGAGTCACAGGCAGCAAGACAACGAGGGAGAACGACAGACTGCCAGTGCTCGACCCAAGGAACAGACGAGGATGGCAACCCAAGAACGTGACCGGGGGGGTCCCCACGAAGGACGGTGTCAGTCTGACAGGCAAGACCTCTGGCCAACGAAGACACACTCTCACCTCCCTGATCACGAAGGTGAAGACGCTGGAGGAGAGACTGCTCAAGTTGGCGCTCGCTGTCGACGGAGGCTGCAGACGATGGAGCAGGCGCGCTCGAGGGAGAGGCGAACCACGAAGGAGGGACGTAGGCCGAGGAAGGTGGGCCCCCAAAAGCGGGCGCTCCATAGGGCGGCTGCCAGCCCCAAGGGTAGAGGACAGGCGGATGGACGCCGGCGAAATCGGCGGTGGAGTAGGCCTGAGCTGGGGAGGGACTAGCAGACGAAGTAGAGCTGGAGCTGGAGCTGGAGCTGACGCCGGGAGAAGAAGAGGAGGGCCCACTGGTGCGCGCCCAATGAGCACGCATGGCGCGTGCGAGGTGGACGTCGTCAGGGGGTGCAGGGCACTTGCGAGCGGAGTGCTCAGAGGAGCAACAGTTCCAGCACACCACCTCACCAGGAACACGAGACGGCGTAGCAGATTTGCCCTTCCCTTTGCCTTGCCCACGACCGCGTCCACGTCCACGACCCTGGGAGGCAAGGGCCGTGGCCATAGAGGTAGAAGAGGAAGAAGAAGACGATGGAGACGAGGCCGATGGAGCAGCGGAGGAAGAAGTGGAGGTGGCGATGGAGACGGCGGCCACCCCTACGACTGCAGTGCGATGAAGGCGCTTGTTTTGGAGGCTCGTCCACCATGCTGCAAGCCTATCAGCGACAAAGTCCCAGAGGGCACCAACGCCTGGAGGGGAATCAGGTGGAACAGGCTGGGAGGCAAGACGCTGCAGCTCGTCTGCTTTGACATCACGAAGAAGGTCGGACAGCTCGGGGATTAACCCGTTGACCATGGTGTGCACAGCTGACAGCTGACCTGGTGCGGCCTTATCAAGTTTGCGAATGAGCCCGCTTGCCCAATAGGCGTCGGCCGACTCGTCCGCTCGCATTAAGAGCATGTTGAACTGAACGGTGAGAGCACTTTGTGCCGCCTGACCTGTGACTGTCGTGCGCCGACGAAGCATGGTGTACGCATCGACTGGGTCAGCCAGACGCTGAACAGTGGGGTTAGCATTGTAGGTGCCAACCTCGTCGACGAGTGTCTCAGGGGCAGCAGCAATAAGGGCGCGGACAGCACGAGCAGACTCGTCAGCGACAGGGGTGAAGGAAGGTGTGGCAGGGAAGTAATATTCCCAAAGACGTTCTCCCTGAGCCCATGCACTAAACCGGGTCTCCCAGGAAGAGAAAGCAAGTCCAGTAGAAAAGACAGGAGGCTGGGAGAAGAAGTCATGCTGGCGGGAGACTGCGGCAGGAGAGACAACAGATGGGGTGACAGCAGGGTTAGAGGCAGCAGAGTTAGCACCAGGTGGGGTGGAAGAGACACCGGCACCGGCGCCAGCAGAGGAGCCAGCGGGCATGACAGAGGCAACAGGCAGCCGCTTGAGCACAAGCGCAGCCACCTCATCTGCGAAGGCGGCGCGATTGTCATTCGTGACTTTGAGATGCTCTTCAGCATCACGCTAAGCGTCGCGAGCGAGGGCCAGCTGGCGCTGAAGGTCTGCTATGACCGACTCGTCGTCACCAGGCATGGTGACGACTAATGGGCCCTGCCGAGAAAATTTTGGCAGAGTTTCCCCCGCCCTAGTGGGCGTGGGAAAACTGGGAATGCCTTAGGCACGATGAATATGTGCTGCAAGACAGCCCGACCCAAATCACACAGACAAGCCACCGCAAAGAAAAGAGACAGAGGGCAGGAGAAGGGAGATGCAGACCAGGAGACCTCACGAGGCGTGTGAGGGGCTGCGCAAAAGAGCAAGAACAGGCGGGACAATAGAAGCAGCTGCAGCGGAGAGCACAGAGACGCAAGATGCAACCGGCACAATCAGTGCCAGGCAGCCTATGGTGAAGGCGGCGCCAACGGTAGGAAGGATCGCCGCTGCAACGATGGCCGCTTTGACGAGTGTGGTGATGTCGGAGGGTGCAGATGCGGATGCTGCAACAACGACGGCTGTGGAGGTGCGAATGGTCGTAGCTGCAGCGGATACGGCAGAAGCTGCAAAAGCTATTGCAGAGGCCACAGATGATGCAGCTGCCGCTAGCTGTGTCCCAATGTCAGCAGCTGCCACAGCCAACGGTCCAGCTACAACGGCCGCCTCAGTGTAGGACTCAGCGGCGCGGCCAGCTGACGTTGATGCAGGGGCATGTGCTGCTCTAGCTACGGCGGCAAATGTGGCAGCAGCTGCAGCTGCCGCGTCTATCACAGCGGACGCGGTACGTGTGAAGGTGCGAGCGAGCTCTAGCACATCCTGACGCCAAGTTGAGTGCGGCGACGCAGCAGCGGTGTCGTGCGGCTGCTCAATCCCCCCAGAGGCACCAGGGGAGGGAGGGCTTACCGAGCGTTGTAGTGCCGAGCTCTCCCCTGAGTCGCCACCGAGATCCTCCCAGTGTGCCAGCGTGACGGCGACCACCACCAGACGATGGTGCGGAGACTGCTACAAGGTTGTAGTGCTGATCCTCTACAATGCCGCTTGCTGCTCCTGTCACGTTGGTTATGCGGCTGTTGTGGTGCAGGTATTTGCTGCAGCTGCTGCTGCTGCTACCGTGCTGCTGCTGAGCTGCTGCTGAGCTGTTTGCTGAGCAGCTGCTGATCTGCTGCCGAGCTGCTGCTGAGCTGCTACTGAGATGATGCTACGCTGCTGCTAAGATGCTGCTGCGAAGCTGCTGAGTTGCTGCTGAGCTGTTGAGTTGCTGCTGAGCTGCTGCTGAGCAGTTTGCTGAGTAGCTGTTGATCTGCTGCTGAGCTGCTGCTGAGCTGTTGCTGAGCTGTTTGCTGAGCTGCTGCTAAGTTGCTGCTGAGCTGATGCTGCGCTCCTGCTAAGATGCTACTACGAAGCTGCTGCTGAGCTGCTGCTGAGGTGCTGCTGTTGGGCTGTTGCTACGGAGCTACGGAGCTAGATCCACTGCTGCTGGGATGCTGCGAGGCTGCTGCTGCTGAGCTGCGGAAGCTGAGCCGTTTTTCACGTTGCAGCTGCTGAGCTGATGCTGCGCTGCTGCTAAGATGCTGCTGCGAAGCTGCTGCTGAGCTGCTGCTAAGGTGCTGCTGCTGGGTTGTTGCTGCGGAGCTGCAGAGCTAGATCCACTGCTACTGGGATGCTGCAAGGCTACTGCTGCTGAGCTGCGGAAGCTGAGCCGTTGTTCACGTTGCAGCTACTGCAAATGCTACTAGGAGACGGCGACGGACCCCCCACGCTGCCGAAAACTTTTCAGCAGCGTTTCCCCCGCCCCAGTGGGCGTGGGAAATATGGGAAGGCCGTGGGAACACTTGTAGGAACCTGTTCCAACCCCACCCAACCCAGGAATAGAGGGGAGCCCAACCAGCAGGAGGAGGGGAAGACCAAAGAGCCCTGACGGCAGAATGCCGTCACCCGCTGCTGCTGAGGCTACAGCAGTCAGCTGCTGCTGTGCTGGTAGATTGTGACGGCGGGGTGGATGCGCGACGCCAAGAGTGGCCGTCGCGGGTTTGGCCCAGAATACGTGGGCGGCAGATCGATCCGCTGCCCGTCTTCCACGCAAACCTTGCTCTGATACCAGTAAGCTGCTGTGCTAGACAAGTAAGCAGCAGCTGGGGTAATGCTAGGAAGACACCAAGCAAGCGACGGTGTTAACGTGGAAGTTTTGAAGTAAGTAAGTGGGAAGGAAGAAAACACACGACGGGTAACAAGCAACGAAGTGGTAGCCGTCGGGTGGGGGGCAAGCGAGCGAGCGAGCAGCGAGCTCGATCTCGCACGCTCTCTCCCAAGTTCACTGAACTGAACTAAACTACCCACTAAAAGTTGCAACCTGTCAACTAGGTCACTGGAGGGAAGACATGCTAAAGAACAGGCCAGAGTGTGAACCCGACGCAAATGTGTGTGCACAAATGCACGCCAGCCAGAGACCCGTGAGATTTGATGCCCGGCTGATGCCCGGCTGTGAGACTCGCTGTGAAGTCATGCCACCACGGCGTAGCAGCCAGCAGGGGTTGCCTCTCTGCAGTTAGTCAACTGCGTCAGTGAGGTGAGTGTGCAACGAGGCCAGAGGTCACCGTGTGGTACTGACACAAACCCAACACACACGAGGTCTTAGGTGACGAGAGAGGAGCCGAGAGCGAGCAAGCGGCGAGCTCGATTTCGCTCTCGGTTTATCCCCTCCCTTGGGTTCGAACACCGCACACACCCCATTGTGACCTTTGAGCATAAATCATGGTACACAAGTGTAAGCCATGCAAGAGTAAGCCAGGGAGTGAACCCGACTGGCACAGAACATGGCACAACCAAAAGCACTGTCCCTGCATCACTTGGTCCTTGCAACTGCTGGTCCTCCACCACGATCGAGTCGTCGACTAAAGGTGGTCTTCATGCCCAGTCACTTGCGACAATGAGGGTGGAGCATGCAGCGAGGCCAGAGGTCACAACATGCCATAAACCAACACTGATATACCATTGCCAGGCACAAAATAACGCATATGACAATGCCGCACAAAAAACAAAGCATATACCAACGTTGCACAAAAAAAACGCATGACAATGTCGTACATGAAATGACGCATGTGCCAACGTTACACAGAAAATACTTTGGACGAAGTTGTTATATGCCCATGGTTGCCGCCGATAGATCCGCGGTGCCCATAGTCGATTTTGACCCGCACGCGGTACCCAAAGTCGATTTCGACCCACACGCGGTGCCCATAGTCGAAAACGACCCGCACGCGGTGCCCATGTTTTTCGTCGTGCGAGCGAAAATGGGCACGGCTGATATATTTTTCATGTATATATCACTTTCGACATGTTTTTTGACATTGACCTTCGCCGGTCGTCGCGAGCTCGCAGGAGGAGTTCCGCGCCGAAACCTCCCTACGAGCTCGCGATGACCCTGCCCAACCCCCCAAACCTACGACAAACTCGGGGGTTTTTCGTAGGTTTGGGGTGGTTTGCAGGATGGGGCGCACGCTGAGCATCTTCCGTGCCCCGCGGTAGCAGGGCCCGGCAGATGCCCGGGCAAGTAAAAAAATATAGCCCAAACCCCCTAGTGTAACTAGGGGGTTTGTCGTATATGGGGGGGGGTTGTTAGTTGCGGCGCACGTGTGAGAGGAGAAAGGGAATCTGCCGGGCCCCGCTACCGCGGGGCCCGGCAGATGCCCGGGCAAGTAAAAAAATAAAACCCAAACCCCCTAGTGTAAGTAGGGGGTTTGCGAGTAAATTTGGGGGGGTTTGTTAGTTGCGGCGCACGTGTGAGAGGAGAAAGGGAATCTGCCGGGCCCCGCTATCGCGGAGCCCGGCAGATGCCCGGGCAAGTAAAAAAATAAAACCCAAACCCCCTAGTGTAACTAGGGGGTTTGTCATTTATTTTGGGGGGGGTTGCGAGTTGCGGCGCACCCTTTTGGAGTGTGCACCTCAAACGTCGCGACAGTCACCCTGTCGCGACTTTTGGAGTTCGCACTTGCGACCTCCAAAAGTTGCGGTAGGGTGACTTCTGACATCGGCGATGCCAATGTCATTTTTCGCCCACTTCGCCCTCGAAGTCGGCGAAGTTCGACTTCGAGGGCGTGGGTACAGTTGTTATTTTTTTCGTTTTTCGCTCGCTCGACGAAAAACATGGGCACCGCGTGCGGGTCGTTTTCGACTATGGGCACCGCGTGCGGGTCGAAATCGACTTTGGGCACTGCGTGCGGGTCAAAATCGACTATGGGCAGCGCGTCTAAATCGACCGAAACGACGGGCAGCGGAGCATTTATGCCCAAATACTTTTGCGGAACCCATAAACGCTAAAAAAAAATGTCATGTTCTCGCCACGTCATGTATCACTGATGCATGACATGACTTTTATCATTCATTATGTCTCAAACGGATGCACCTTTGCACTTTTTTCCATGTCAGGTCCAAAACACATGCTTTGATCCAGCATGAAAAAAGGGGGAGGGCGCTTGGTTGATTTTATTGTCGAGGCTGGGCGGATGGTTGCTTTTGTAACGCATTGTGGACGGATGGTTGCTTTTCTTCCCAACCACGGTCGGAACGTTGTTTTCCTTCCGAACGACTGGCGGATGAAAGTCACACTTTGCGTTTTATGGGTACGCGAGCTATTTCACCCAAAAACAAAACCCAAACCCCCCAGTTCAACTAGGGGGTTTGCGTGATGCAGCGCCCGCGAACACGCAAGTTTTGGAGTTTGCACTTGCGAACTCCAAAACTGGCGAGAGGGTTGCTTCTGACATTGGCGACGCTAGTGTCAGCACCGCCCACTTCGCCCTCGAAGTCGTCGAAGTCCGAATTCAAGGGCGTGGGTACAGTCCTTTTTTCCGTTTTCGCTCGCACAATAAAAGCCATAGGCACCGCTGTTATTTCGTGCCCAACTATGGACACCGATGTCTTTCCGCTTTCGAGTAAGGACACCATCGTCTCTCCATTTCTTACTATGGACACCGCTGATCTATTGAGCGAAACGATGGGAACTGGTGTATTTTGAACCGTGGAAAAAAACGAGTTTCAGATTGACATGTCTCACCTCAATTTCAATTTGACAGCCCTACTCAATGCTGCCTACCTCTGCTGCCCTGTTCGACAACCTCTCCTCACCGTCCTTTTGGATTCCACATGTTCAGATCACTGAATTTGGAATAATTGGTGGACACATTCACATGCAAGATTGTAAGATGGTCGTTCTCTATTTATAGGACAAAAAATGGAAGACCAAGGCCTGAAAGCAAGAAGGGGCTGAACTGAAAAACTACAGCAGCAAACCAATTGCAACCTTGGGCAAAGCGCCCTGCCATTGCTCGATCATAGCGAAGAGCTGTAATCGTGAATCCCTCATCTGCCTTCCACCCAGAACCTCAAATTCTGCGGTATTCCAACTTTGGCGCCTGCAGAGAGAAAGATAGAGAGAGAAAAGCACTCACAGACGGGTCAAAATGGCAAAGGTGCAGTTTTCATGGAACTAGGGGCTGACATCGTCATCCCCACACATTGACGATGTCAGCCCCCTAAGTCATTGTGAAACACCAGAAAGGAAGTCAAACAGCTGGCAATGCCTGGTGCTATCTCTGCCTTCGAATGAATGACATCCCCATCATCACACATTGCCATATCCAGCGATGAAAGAAACCAAATAGTAGTTCCCAATGAGGCCGACCTCTGCCTTTGGCACACAGCCAACCCTTGCCCGCCAGTCCCCCTCCCTCCGCTGTCCCTCCACATGCACCCCATGTCACTGTTACAATGGCAGTGCTCTGCCCCTCGTCAGCCATCAATATCCTGCCCTCTCTTGCCAAGCCACCCCAGCAATCTCTCCCCCAAATTTTGCAGCCAATGAGAAGACACCCGGGGGGAGCTGGGGGAGGGGGGGATGGCAGTGGGAGGATAGCGAGAGGGAAGGGGGGGAATGGGGGAATGAGGGGAGGAATTGGTGCTGAATCAGGCAGGATACACAGAGAACACCACACCAGACGAGTAAGACTAAGACAGTGTCACCTTGATGAGCATGGTCACGGGCAGCCATGCAGGCGCTGTGGGAATGCCTGTCCACGCTACCTGTGGTGTGGTCGTGCGTGGGTGTGTGTGTGGTGGGGGTGGGGGTGGGGGGGGGG
>SZWC01004161.1:146135-180076 GCA_023375785.1 Penium margaritaceum
GAGAGAGAGAGAGAGAGAGAGAGAGAGAGAGAGAGAGAGAGACACGGAAAAACGGACGGATCGACGGACGGACGGACGGCCGGGAGGCCGGACGGACGGTCGGAATGACGGACGGACAGGCGGACTGACAAATGGATGGGCGGACGGACGGACGGATGGACGGACGGACGGACAGACGGACGGACGGACGGACGGACGGACGGACGGACGGACGGACGGACGGACGGACGGACGGACGGACGTATGGACAGACAAATGGAAGGCAATGGCTGCTTGGTATAGCGCCAGTTGCCGTGGCAAGTCTCACAAACGAAGCATGGAGATTCGCAGGAAGTGTTTAGCCGTACCTGGGTTCTGCTGACATTCGAGCCCAGCGACACCGAGCGAGGTGCCACGGCACCAACGGCAACGATTTGGGAGAGACATAGGGCCGCCATGGCTGTGGCTGCTGCTGCTGCCGTAGATGTAACGGAAGAAAGCGGAATGGTACACTACACAGCTCTCGACGTCCCCAGATGTGGCCGACGACGCTCCCACCCCAAAAACCTGTGGCGAGCCGTCGTCGTCGGGTCGTCGTCGCTTGGCCGCTCGGTACGGGGGCAAATTTCAACGAGCCGAAATCCGCTTTGGCTGAATTTTGGCGTCAGTCCCGGTGACCTTGGAGGCCTTCGCCACCCGATCTGCTCTTGCAAATATGTGAGTTCGAACTGAAATTCCGCGATGTGTCCTTCGGACATTTTGAAAATTCCGTTGCCTCATCCACACAAATGGAAGAGATGGGTCACGAACGCACCGCTCACGATGCAATGAGTGTGGGAAAACACCACCATACAGACTGTTTGGACTTCACCGTCTACAACTTTACCCGTTTTTCCAAGTCAATCTCGAATATTTCGGCTTCTAATTTAAATTGAACATAAATGGCTAAAGGTAGAATTTTCAGGGTAGAAGTGGTTTGGATTAAATTTTGAAGCAATCTATGAATAGTAGTGGTGGTACTCCGATGACAAGTATCGAAAATTTCAAACAATTTTTTTAAATTTTGGAAACATGAATGAGGCAAACTTGAGGTCTTGGCTGCCTCGATTTAAGATACGACCTTGAGACTGCAAAGTGATTGGCTACTTTGAGAAACTTTGTTGATCATTGGAGGGAGTTTTGAAACTTTCAAGGCATGTCTTCTTTCGGAGTCTAGCACCGTCAACAGGTCAGCAAAACAAAACCAAACATCAGCATGGTTCCCCATAATTTTTTCAACAATTATGGGATGTGGTCGAAACTATTCCAATCTTCTGGAACGGAACATAAGGGATCAAGGAAGTTGGCCAAAACGCCCACGGCCGATCGGTACAAAATTCAATATTTTGCGTAGAGGACCATAAACTAAAATTTTCAGCAGAGGAAAACTAAAGGAATTTAGGGACTTGTGTACGTCTGCGCTCTAACACTTTCCCCCTTTCAGCCCCATGTCCCGGCGTGTTGCAAGACATAGGCCATTGGAAGCCAAAATACCCGTCATTTTTGTGAGAAAATGCGTGGAAGCTTCCTAGCGATATTGCCGCTGACTAGGCGTCAATGCCTCGTCACACGGTGACGACAGTCACAAGTCGTGCACACAACGGCAAGGGTCTGGCTAGGGGACAGAAGACAAAGTGTCAGAATGCTTCAATAGCATTTGCAGAGAGGAATGACAAATGACAGGTCCATGGCATAAGTACCTGCCGCGGCGCACGGCGAGTGTCCCACGCAGCAGTGCAAGGTCTGTCCTAAAACCGGCCTAAAACCACTGTTTTGGCCGTAACTCAACGTAGACAAGTGAGAACGCTACGCCGTCTGAACCTACACGTTGCATTACTCAACCTAGACGTTACCACTGGTCAAATGCATGCATCCGGAAACAAACGGTGGACACACAATGCAAAGACATGCAAATCGGGCCCATGACCAGTCCACCGATAAAATCCTACAAGTTGCAGAAAAACTGCAGAAGTGTTGGTGTGTGTGGATTGCACTTGTCACGAGCGACGGCAAGGAGAGCAGCAGTACAGGAGAGCGCGACGACATGGTCCCGGATGCAGACCCCGGAGACACCGACGCGTCGGCAGGTGGTGGACCACGTTCTCGGAGCTGACCGACGACTGCCCCAGCGTCGTGGATGCTGTCTCGGACCTCCTGCAGTTGTTCTACAGCTTATCCTTGATGCGGATGCAGCTGACGTCGGAGGACCGACGAGTGGTGGCTCCATCCACTAGCAGCTGCCAGAGAGCTGCCACGACGCCCTGGGTGCTTGCCAGGATGCTTTGCGGTTTTTCTGCAGACGCTAGAGTTTTCTCGATGGACTGGCTCTTGAGCCCGATTTGCATATTTTGCATTGTCTGTCCAGCGATCGGTGCCGGACTTATGCGTGTGACCTGTCGTAGCGTCCGGCTCGAGATTCTGCATCTCTAGGTTCAGACGGCGTAGCGTTCTGATTTGTTTGCGCAGAGTTACGGCCAAAACAATGTTTTTCGGGCGGGTTTAGGACAGACCTTGCACTGCCGCGTGCGAAACCCATTGTGCGCCGCGGCAGGTGTTTATGCTGTGGACTTGTCATCTGTTATCTCTCTCTGCATGTGTTTATCAACGGAAGCACATTTTGCACTGTGTCGTGTCGTCTAGCCAAACCCTTGCCGTTTCGCGTCCGACCTGTGTTGACGCTGCGAGCTGACTGAGCGCTGACGCCCAGTCAGTGGCAAGGGTGCTAGGAAGCTTACTAGAATCTTCTCATGGTATTAGAGAAAACGAGCCACACCTCGTTGTGTTGTGCAGCAGAGACGCATCAGCAACAGTGAGTGGCAGCAGCGGTAGCCACCCATAGCAGCAGTAGCAGATCCTGGAGGGACCCACTACGACTACGTTGCAGAGGAGCGGTGGAGGTAGCGGAGACAGCGGCGGTAGCTACAAGCAACAGTGGCCGTAGGGGTAGCAGCGGCGGGAAACACCTGTAGCGAGAGCGGCTACGGGCAGCAGCCAATACAACAGCAGCATTGGGTGGCAGCAGTAGCCGTGTCTAGCCACAGGTTTGTACAAAAAAAAAGAAGAAGCAGCTCGCAGCAACAGTTTGCGGCAGCGGCTGCGAGCAGTGGCAGCGCTGTGGTGGTAGGAGCTTGCAGCAGCGGCGGTGGGCAGCAGCCGTAGCAGTAGCAGCAGGCAGCAACCGCAGAAGCAGCCACAGCAGCGGCGGCGGGCAGCAGTCGTAGCAGCGACGGCGGCAGCACGCACCTCCAACAGCAGGGGCGGCGGGGAGCAACCACAGCAGCAGCGGCGGCGGCGAGCAGCTACAGCAGCTGCTGTAGCAGCATTTGCAGCAGCAACAGCAGCAGACAACAGCCGCAGTAGCAGCCGCAACAACAAGCAGCAGTTGCAGCAGTAGCAGCAGCAGTTGCTGCAGCAACCGCAGCAACAGTTGCTGTAGAAATTGCTGCCGTCGATCCTGAGGGGGACCCGGCGCGAGGGACCCGTCCGGGGGGGGGTCCCCTCCGTTGGGCCTGTCGTGCCGACGGGGGTGCGACAGAGCGCCGACCGAGCGCCGGCGCACGAGCTGGCGCGTGCCAGCCAAACGCCGGCCTCCCGCCGGCCGAGAGGGGCCGGGGAGGCCGACGGGCGGCCTCCGGCCTGTTGCGTGCGAGGGAGGGAGCGAGCCTCCCCCTCCTTTGCGCTCGTCGCGAGGGTCGAGCCAGAACGAAAAAAAGGAGGGGGAGAGGATAGAAAGGGGGGGGTCCTCGAGTGGGGCACCCCAGACAACCCCAGAGGGGGCACCCGAGGAGGTGGCACCATGACAAAAAATGAGGAGTTTTTGTGTTCTTTCATTTATTTTACCCTTTTAAGTGTGGCTTGAGACCACCACCGTCGTCTGACGACGGGAACCGCTGTAGTAGCATCCGCCGCGAGAGTCGTAGTCGTAGCAGCAGCAGCGAAGATGGGTTGAGGCCACAGCCGTCGGCTGATGACGGCACCCGGTGCAGAATCAACATCGAAGGCGACTTGAGGTCGCACACTTGAGTCGCACAGCAGAACACCATTAGTGCGGTGGTGACCGTCGTCGTGACGGTGTCGCGGCACGTCTGAGAGATCGTGTTTCGATCGCGCACCTCCCCCTGTGGCCTTGTGCCAGCAAGAGCAAGTGTCGTGTGCACTCACCCACGCCGAGCTCCGGAGATGAGCACACTAACATGGCAGGGAGCGCAGCCGGTGCCGTGGTTGGCACCGGCTCTACATACGTCGCAGGCGTCACGTCCAAAGTAGCAGTTTCAGCCGTGGAATACGCCTCAGTCGACCAACGGCTTTGCCTGCTACTACTGTGGGGAGCGGCACCATGGATGACGCCAGTGTCGCCAGCGTCCTACGTTGTGGCGACCGCCTTGGATACGGTTCCGCCCTTCGTCTTCACCATCGGACTCAGAGACGTTGTCAGCCGATACCGTGGCACCCCTCAGTGGAGCTATGGCGCTGTTGTACGGTGAGCTCCAGGGTCTAAAGCGCATGGTGCAGCAGCTCACAGACCATGTACTCTTTGAGCGGGCCGTTGCCACCATGCCGCTGCAGACATCCATGTCTCCCTCCTCGCCATCCTCACCTCCTACAGTGTCGTCACCTGCCGGTCCCTCGCCACCGGACCTCGGCTCCACATCCGACGCCCTCCGCTCTGTTCTTGAGTCAGTCGGTGTTATCCCGACCTCCGACCCCATCGCTATCTTAGCCGTCACTTTTGTCGGCACCCCTCGTGCACGCACTCATGGAGCGAGACAGCGGATGGCTTGACAGGCTAGATGTGCCCAGCCAGCAGTAGCAGTGTCGACAACAGCATCACCAGCAGTGATGGACGTTACCGAGGAGCCGCTTCCATCGTCTCCGGTTGCAGGATTGGTGTGTCACCCCCTCTCACCTTCTGGTGGTTTGTCTGTCGTGGGGGGGATGGAGTGTCCACGACGACTACCTTGGAGCCGAGGACTGAGGCAGCAGACAGAGGCTTACGGCACACTCAGTTGGTGGAGGACTGTTCATCCGAGGAGGAGTGGTTTGACACTGAGTCAGGTTTAGAGATCGAGTTGGAGATTGCAGCGGATATGGCAAAGGGAGTAGGAGAGGCAGCGGAGGTTGTTGATACCCTGATGATGGCCGGGACGATAGCAGCTATTATGGCGGCTACAGGAGTTGCAACAGAGCCGTCTCCCTCATCCACGGTCGTGGGGTTGGTGCGCCCCTCCCTCCTGGTTTTTCCCAGTCCGTCGGCCGGTGGGGTGGTGGAGTGCTCACCGACGACCACACGACAGCACATGATTGATGCACGGGATAGTGCTCGACGACAGGAGCATGTGGCTGGCCGCCAGGAGGGGACAGACCCCCCCTGTGAGGACGACGAGTCGTACATGGGGGATTAGTCAGACATGGAGTCGGTGACAGACGTAGAGGCCCAGTGCATTGCCGTATTTGCGGTAGCCGCGACACGAGCACGAGATGGCCCCTTGGTGACAGCAGACGTCTACGTGTGCGACATGGAGGATGCAGAGCGAGCTGCGGACCTCCGTCTCCTCGCTGCCCTGACCGATGTCGCTGACACCATGGCGGTTCAAGCCGATGACACAGCTACAGTGGTGGCTACAGTTCCTGTACCCGAGCGCCTATGCTCATGGTCGAGCTCCGGGAGGCCAGCAACCGCTGTTACACCGTGGATGTTCCAGCACGACGGACTGTCGAGGAGTGTGTGGAGGATGCACACAGGTGTCTCGAGGCAGCTGAGTGGTCTCTACAGGATGCACGTCTGGGACAGGCTGACCTCCAGCAACAGGTGGATGATGGGCTACGCACCAGGGGTCACGAGGAGCACCACGGTACTGACCGTACCTTCAATGACCACAACGTCGCCGCGGATGCAGCTATACCTACACATGCCGACGTCCGGCCAACAGCTGGCGGCCGAGCGACAGGTGTGTCACGAGTATCAGGTGCCTTGGCAGCAGTCGTTCCTACAGCCCCAGATGACTTACGTGGTGAGTCATTGTCTTGCACTCCTGCTCCACCAGCACCTCGTGGCCCGATGGCACTTCAGTGGACGACTGACGAAGAGGACGTCAACTTGTGCGACGAGCAGGCACAGCTCCACTCCCTCCTACAGGGTGAGACCGTGAGGCTACAGGAGGCTCTGGCTCGTGCCGATGCGCATACTATCGAGGTCCACCGTCAGGTTCGTTTCGCGACTGACCGTCTACATGCCGCAGAGGCAGCCAGCCGGTCGCCTGCCGCTTGAGAGCTTGTCGAGCTCTACACGCGCCTCGACGCTGCGGAGGCCGCGAGGCGATATGCAGCTCAGCAGTTGGAGGCCATACATCAGGCGATTGTTTTGGAGGAGGCCCTTAGCGCTGCACCAGTCACATCAGCAGATGACGACAATAGTGACGACTACGACAACGATGACAATGACAACGACGACGCTGCTCCGGGGTGAGGCTCTGTGCGAGCACATACCAGCAGCATCGTCGTCACCCTTGCTATTGCTGTGCAGGGATATGTGGCCATAGGGGAGCCGTGCTCTCTCCTCATAGATTGTGTTGGGAGTAGCCATCTGCTTTGCTCGTATTGTTAGCCTCTGCAACCCAGTGGGGGTGTTGGTGTGTGGACTTTGGCCTGACACCCTTTTGAGGACAGCGAGGTTACTTGGGGTGCGGCACGATGCTATGATCCATGCAAGGTTATGCTGGTCGAGACCCGCGCACCCGTTGAGTTCTACCGGTGTGACGTGGAGACCCGTTGCCTACATGTGTTATGTATGATCCATGCATGATGTGGTCGAGACCCGGACACCTGGAGACATTTTCCGGGGTCACGAGGAGACCTTGTTTCTCTGTCTCTCTTGCATGACGTTTGATACGTAGGTGTGTGATTCACTTCGTGCATGGTCGAGACCCGGGCATTTGGTGGGATGTACCATCGTCACAAGGAGACCCTGTGCTGTGGTATGTTTGATCAGTGCTCAATATGATTGGTTGCCTGAGCCATCATCTCTTGCCTTCGCTTAGACATCGTTATGTTGACATGTGTTTCAACCAGAGGGAGTGTTGGTGTGTGTGGCTTCAACCTGTCACGAGCGACGGCAAGGAGAGCAGCGGTAGAGGAGAGCGCGACGACATGGTCCCGGATGCGGACCCCGGAGACACCGATGCGTTGACAGGTGGTGGACCACCTTCTCGGAGCTGACCGACGACTGCCCCAGCGTCGTGGATGCTGTCTCGGACCTCCTGCAGTTGTTCTGTAGCCTATCCTTGATGCGGACGCAGCTGGCATCGGAGCACCGACGAGTGGTGGCTCCATCCATCAGCAGCTGCCAGAGAGCTGCCACGACGCCCTGGGTGCTTGCCAGGGTGCTTTGCGGTTTTTTTGCAGACGCTAGAGTTTTCTCGGTGGACTGGCTCTTGAGCCCGATTTGCATATTTTGCATGGTCTGTCCAGCGATCGGTGCCGGACTTATGCGTGTGACCAGTCGTAGCGTCCGGCTCGAGATTCTGCATCTCTAGGTTAAGACGGCGTAGCGTTCTGATTTGTTTGCGCAGAGTTACGGCCAAAACAGTGTTTTTGGGGCAGTTTTAGGACATACCTTGCACTGCCGCGTGCGACACCCATCGTGCACCGCGGCAGGTATTCATGCTGTGGACTTGTCATTTGTTATCTCTCTTTGCATGTGTTTATCAATGGAAGCACATTTGACATTGTGTCGTGTCGTCTAGCCAAACCCTTGCCGTTTCGCGTCCGACCTGTGTTGACGCCGCGAGCTGACTGAGCACTGACGCCTTGTCAGTGGCAAGCGTGCTAGGAAGCTTCCTAGAATCGTCTCATGGTATCAGAGCAAACGATCCACGCCTCGTTGTGTTGTGTAGCAGAGACGCAGCAGCAGCAGCAGCAGTGAGTGGCAGCAGCGGCAGCCACCCATAGCAGCAGCAGCAGATCCTGGAGGGACCCATTGCGACTACGTTGCAGAGGAGCGGTGGAGGTAGCGGAGACAGTGGCGGTAGCTGCAAGCAACAGCGGCCGTAGGAGCAGCAGCGGTGGGAAACACGTGCAGCAAGAGCAGCAACGGGCAGCAGCCAGTAGAGCAGCAGCACTGGGTGGCAGCAGCAGCCGTGTCTGGCCACCGGTTTGTACAAAAAAAAAAGAAGAAGCAGCTCGCAGCAGTAGTTTGCGACATCAGTTGTGAGCAGTGGCAGCGCTGTGGCAGTAGGAGCTTGCAGCAGCGGCGGTGGGCAGCAGTCGCAGCAGCGGCACCAGCAGGTAGCAGCCGTAGTAATAGCTGCAGGCAGCAACCGCAGAAGCAGCCGTAGCAGCGGCGACGGGTAGCAGCCGTAGCAGCGGCGGCGGGCAGCAGCCGCATCAGCAGCGGCGGCAGCACGCACCTTCAACAGCAGCGGTGGCGGGAAGCATTCACAGCAGCAGCTGTGGCGGCGAGCTGTTGCAGCAGCTGCTGTAGCAGCATTTGCAGCAGCAGGCAGCAGCCACAGTAGCAGCCGTAGCAGTAAGCAGCAGTAGCAGCAGCAGTTGCTGCAGCAACCGGAGTAGTAGTTGCTGCAGCAACTACTGCCGTCGGGCCTGAGGGGGACCCAGCGTGAGGGACCCGGCGTGAGGGACCCGTCCGGGAGGGGTCCCCTCGGTCGGGCCTGTCGTGCTGACGGGGGCACGACAGAGTGCCGACCAAGCGCCGGCGCACGAGCTGGCGCGTGCCGGCCAAACGCCGGCCTCCCGCCGGCCGAGTGGGGCAGGGGAGGCCGACGGGCGGCCTCAAGCCGGCTGCGTGCGAAGGGGGGGAGCGAGCCTCCCCCTCCACTGCGCTCATCGCGAGGGTCGAGCCAGACCAAAAAAAAAGGAGGGGGAGAGGATAGAAAGGGGGGGGGTCCTCGAGTGGGGTACCCCAGACAACCCCAAAGGGGGCACCCGAGGAGGTGGCACCATGACAAATAAAAAGGAGTTTTTGTGTTCTTTTATTTATTTTACCCTTTTAAGTGTGGCTTGAGGCCACCACCGTCGTCTGACGACGGGAACCGCTGTAACAGCATCCGCCGCGAGAGTCACAGGCGTAGCAGCAGCAGCGAAGGTGGGTTGAGGCCAGAACCGTCGGCTGACGACGGCACCCGGTGCAGAATTAACATCGAAGGCGACTTGAGGTCGCACACTTGAGTCGCACAGCAGTGACCATTAGTGCGGTGGTGACCGTCCTTGTGACGGTGTCGCAGTACGTCTTAGAGATTGTGCTTCGATTGCTCACCTCCCCATGTGGCCTTGTACCAGCGGGAGCAAGTGTCGTGTGTACTCACCCATGCCGAGCTCCGGAGATGAGCACACTGACATGGCAGGGAGCGCAGCCGGTGCCGTGGTTGGTACCGGCTCTACATATGTCGCAGGCGTCGCGTCCGCAGTGGCAGTTTCAGCCGTGGAATACGCCTCAGTCGTCCAACGGCTTTGCCTACTACTACTATGGGGAGCGGTACCATGGATGGCGCTAGTGTCACCAACGTCCTACGTTGTGGCAACCGCCTTGGATACGGTCCCGCCCTTCGTCTTCACCATCGGAATCAGAGAAGTTGTCAGCCGATACTGTGGTACCCCTCAGTGGAGCTATGGCGGTGGTGTATGGTGAGCTCCAGGGTCTAAAGCGCTTGGTGCAACAGCTCACAGACCATGTACTCTCTGAGCGGGCCGTTGCCACCATGGCGCTGCAGACATCATTGTCTCCCTCCTCGCCATCCTCACCTCCTATAGTGCCGTCACCTGCCGGTCCCTCACCACCGGACCTCGGCTCCACATCCGACGCCCTCCGCTCTGTCCTTGAGTCAGTCGGTGTTATCCCGACCTCCGACCCCATCGCTATCTTAGCCGTCACTTTTGCCGGCACCCCTCGTGCACACACTCGTCGAGCGAGACAGCGGATGGCTTGACAGGCTAGATGTGCCCAGCCAGCAGTAGCAGTGTCGACAGCGTCATCACCAGAAGTGATGGACGTTACCGAGGAGCCGCTTCCATCGTCTCCGGTTGCAGGATTGGTGTGTTACCCCCTTTCACCTTCTGGTGGTTTTTCTGTCGTGGGGGGGATGGAGTGTCCGATGATGACTACCTCGGAGCCGAGGACTGAGGCAGCAGACGGAGGCTTACGGCACACTCAGTTGGTGGAGGACTGTTCGTCCGAGGAGGAGTGGTCTGACGCTGAGTCAGCTTCAGAGATTGAGTTGGAGATTGCAACGGATGTGGCAAAGGGAGTAGGAGGCAGCAGAGGTTGTTGATATCCTGATGATGGCCGGGACGATAGCAGCTATTATGGCGGTGGCAAGAGTTGCAACAGAGCCGTCTCCCTCATCCTCGGTCGCGGGGTTGGTGCGCCCCTCCCTCCTGGTTTTTCCCAGTCCGTCGGCCGGTGGGGTGGTGGAGTGCTCATCGACGACCACATGACAGCACATGATTGATGCACGGGATAGTGCTCGACAACAGGAGCATGTGGCTGGCCGCCAGGAGGGGACAGACGCCCCTTGTGAGGACGACGAGTCGTACATGGGGAATTGGTCAGACATGGAGTCGGTGACAGACGTAGAGGCCCAGTGCATGGCTGTATTTGTGGTTTCCACGGAACGAGCAAGAGATGGCCCCTCGGTGACAGCAGACGTCAACGTGTGCCACATGGATGATGCAGAGCGAGCTGCGGACCTCCGTCTCCTCGCTGCCCTGACCGATGTCGCTGACACCATGGCGGTTCCAGCCGATGACACAGCTACAGTGGTGGCTACAACTCCTGTACCCGAGCGCCTATGCTCCACGGTCGACAAGCAGGAGGTAGTGGTGGCTCGAGCGGAGGTGCACGTGCAGAGTCCCATGGTCGAGCTCCGGGAGGCCAGCAACCGGTGTTACACCGTGGATGTATCAGCCTGACGGATTGTCGAGGAGTGAGTGGAGGATGTACACAGGTGTCTCGAGGTAGCTGAGTGGTCTTTACAGGATGCACGTCTGGGATAGGATGACCTCCAGCAACAGGTGGATGATGGGCTGCGCACCAGGGGCCACGAGGAGCACCACGGCACTGACCGCACCTTTGATGACCATGACGTTGCCGTGGATGCAGCTATACCTACACATGCCGACGTTCGGCCAGCAGCTGGTGGCCAAGCGACAGGTATGTCACGAGCAGCAGGTGCCTTGGCAGCAGTCGTTCCTACAGCCCCAGCCAACTTACGTGGCGACTCATTGTCTTGCACTCCTGCTCTACCAGCACCTCGTGGCCCGACGACATTTCAGTCGACAACTGACGTAAAGGACGTCGACTTGTGCGACGAGCAGGCGCAGCTCCACTCCTATTACAGGGTGAGACCGCGAGGCTACAGGAGGTTCTGGCTCGTGCCGACGCGCACACTATCGAAGTCCACTGTCAGGTTCGTTTCTCGACTGACCGTCTACATGCCGCAGAGGCAGCCAGCCGGTCGCCTGTGGCTTCAGAGCTTGTCGAGCTCCACACGCGGCTCGACGCTGTGGAGGCCGCGAGGCGATATGCAGCTCAGCAGTTGGAGGTCATACAGCAGACAATTGTTTTGGAGGAGGCCCTTAGCGCTGCACCAGTCACATCAGCAGATGACGACAGTAGTGACGACTACGACAGCGATGACGATGACAGCGACGGCGCTGCTCCGGGGTGAGGCTCTGTGCGAGCACATACCAGCAGCATCGTCGTCACCCTTGCTATTGCTGTGCAGGGGTATGTGGCCATAGGGGAGCCGTGCTCTCTCCTCATAGATTGTGTTGGGAGCAACCATCAGCTTTGCTCGTACTGTCAGCCTCTGCAACCCTAGGGGAGTTGTTGGTGTGTGGACTTTGGCCTTACACCCTTTCGAGGACAGCGAGGTTACTTGGGGTGCGGCACGATGCTATGATCCATGCAAGGTTATGCTGGTCGAGACCCGCGCACCCGTTGAGTTCTACCGGTGTGACGTGGAGACCCGTTGCCTACATGTGTTATGTATGATCCATGCATGATGTGGTCGAGACCCGGACACCTGGAGACATTTTCCGGGGTCACGAGGAGACCTTGTTTCTCTGTCTCTCTTGCATGATGTTTGACACGTAGGTGTGTGATTCACTTCGTGCATGGTCGAGACCCGGGCATTTGGTGGGATGCACCATTGTCACGAGGAGACCCTGTGCTNTTGCCTACATGTGTTATGTATGATCCATGCATGATGTGGTCGAGACCCGGACACCTGGAGACATTTTCCGGGGTCACGAGGAGACCTTGTTTCTCTGTCTCTCTTGCATGATGTTTGACACGTAGGTGTGTGATTCACTTCGTGCATGGTCGAGACCCGGGCATTTGGTGGAATGTACCATTGTCACGAGGAGACCCTGTGCTGTGGTATGTTTGATCAGTGCTTGCTATGATTGGTTGCCTGAGCCATCATCTCTTGCCTTCGCTCAGACATCGTTATGTTGACAGTTGTGTCAACCAGGGGGAGTGTTGGTGTGTGTGGCTTCCACCTGTCACGAGCGACGGCAAGGAGAGTAGCGGTACAGGAGAGCGCGATGACATGGTCCCGGATGTGGACCTTGGAGACACTGACGTGTCGGCAGGTGGTGGACTACCTTCTCAGAGCTGACGGACGACTGCCCCAGCGTCGTGGATGCTGTCTCGGACCTCCTACAATTGTTCTCTAGCCTATCCTTGATGCGGACGCAGCTGGCGTCAGAGCACCGACGAGTGGTGGCTCCATCCACCAGCAGCTGCCAGAGAGCTTCCACGACGCCCTGGGTGCTCGCCGAGTTGCTTTGCGGTTTTTCTGCAGACGCTAGAGTTTTCTCGGTGGACTGGCTCTTGAGCCCGATTTGCATGTTTTGCATTGTCTGTCCACCGATCGGTGCCGGACTTATGCGTTTGACCAGCCATAGCGTCCGGCTCAAGATTCTGCATCTCTAGGTTCAGACGGCGTAGCGTTCTGATTTGTCTGCACAGAGTTACAGCCAAAACATTGTTTTTGGGCCGGTTTTAGGACAGACCTTGCACTGTTGCGTGCGACACCCGTCGTGCGCCGCGGCAGGTATTTATGCTGTGGACTTGTCATTTGTTATCTCTCTCTGCATGTGTTTATCAATGGAAGCACATTTGACACTGTGTCGTGTCGTCTAGCCAAACCCTTGCCGTTTCGCGTCCGACCTGTGTTGACGCCGCGAGCTGACTGAGCGCTGACGCCCAGTCAGTGGCAAGCNGTAGCGTTCTGATTTGTCTGCGCAGAGTTACGGCCAAAACAGTGTTTTTGGGCCGGTTTTAGGACAGACCTTGCACTGTTGCGTGCGACACCCGTCGTGCGCCGCGGCAGGTATTTATGCTGTGGACTTGTCATTTGTTATCTCTCTCTGCATGTGTTTATCAATGGAAGCACATTTGACACTGTGTCGTGTCGTCTAGCCAAACCCTTGCCGTTTCGCGTCCGACCTGTGTTGACGCCGCGAGCTGACTGAGCGCTGACGCCCAGTCAGTTGCAAGGGTACTAGGAAGCTTCCTAGAATCTTCTCAAGAAGATCCTAGACAGCATCTAGGACTCTGGGGCGACCGTCTATTAGCTCCGAGTAGGTAGTCCACCACCAGATGACGCCCCGGTGCCACCTGGGTCCGCATCAGGGACCCGCACGAGCATGGACACGGCAGAGTGGTCATTGTAAACTGTACAGGTCGACAGCAACGTAAAAAATCACAACACTCCCCCATGACCCGATGGTACGCATGTCCATAGATGTGCAGCACTGAAACGAGTGCAACAACGAGTGCAAAAACAGTCATGACATTGACACAGACACACCTCGTACTAAACCACTCTCAGGCAAGGGGAGAAGCCCAACGGAACGAATGGCCACCAGAAACTTCCCGCGCTCCAGTGCCTTCATCAAGAAGTTAGCACGCTGCATGTCAGTGCCGACCCATATGACGGAGATCACGTGTCGCTCCACCAGATCACGCACGAAGTGATGCTCAACCGCAATGTGCTTCGTGCGAGCATGAAAGACACCAGAGTTCTCCCAATGGCAAGAGCACTCTGGTTGTCACAACGAAGCACAATGGCAGGCACCGATTGACCCAGCTCAAGGAACAGGCGCTACAGCCACACTGCCTCAGCAGCGCCTGCATCCAGAGTAACATACTCTACCTCCGACGTGCTACGTGCGATGCAGCCCTGCTTTCCACTGCGCCAGGACACAGTAGTACCACTGAGCAGGAACACGTAACCGGTACGACTACGTCCATCTGAGCTCCATGCCTAGTCGCTGTCGGTGTAGTCGTCAAGAACCACCAAACACTACCGGTGAAAGCAGAGTCCGAGGAACGGCGTGGAAACCACGAACCACACCACTCGCACAGTCGCCTGGAGGGCTCTAACACGTTAAGCCTGCAAAAAATGTGCAAGGAGGTTGATGGAAAAAGCGATGTCAGGGCGTGTGGTAGTGGCCAGGTACATCAGAGATCCGATGAGGCAGAGGTACAAGGTCACATCCACTGTCTCCCCCAGCTGTGTGTGATCGTTCACCTTCAGGGCGTCCTGCCCGTCAGGTGTGAGAGGTGTGGAGGCCGTTGGCACTGCACCAAGGAGGTCACTGAAGCGCTCTCCCACAACGCGTGTGTATCGGGCTTGATGCAACAGAAGCGTCCGGCGTCTACGGTCTCGCAAAATCTCCATGCCAAGAAACACCGCTGCAGGACCAAGGTCCTTCATCCTATAGGCAATCTGGAGGACCGCCTTGGCCTCCTTCACGACCTCCATGGAGGGAGACGCGATCAGGAGGTCGTCCACATAGACCAGGATGGCAGTGAACCGCTCAGGCAACTGTCGGATGAAAAGACATGGATTTGCCTCACTCTGTACATATCTCGCACGAGTCAGAGTGCCTGTGATCTCCCATTTCCAACCGAGGAGACTGTTTGATTCTATACAAGGACTTGCGCAAGCGCCAGACCTTGTCACCATCCTCAAAGCCTGGTGGCTGGACCACGTAAATCTCCTCATCCAGAGAGCCATGGAGGAATACATTGTTTACATCCATCTGGTACAGTTTCCAGTCATGCTGAGCCACCACACCGAACAGAGCGCAAGCTGAGGTCATGCGGTCGACAGGGGCAAAGGTGTCAGTGTAATCAACGCCCTCGATCTGAGAGTACCCCTTGAAGACCAAGTGAGCCTTGTGGCGTTCCAGTGAGCTATCCGGCTTCACCTTCTTGACCTGAATTACCTTCCTCCCAGGTGGAAGGTCGACTAGCTCGTAAACTCCGTGCTCTCGGATGGCACGAAGCTCATCCTCGCAGGCGGCACGCCAGGCGTCGGCATCCTCTGATGAGAGGGTTTCCCTCAGTGTGCCTGGATCAGGCGCCAACGAGGGAGGGCTCTGAGTGGCGAGTGCACACACCTCAGAACTGGGCCTCACAACCACAAGGTTAGCTGCTGCATCACAAGCGGTATGAAACTCGCGAGTGACCAGATCGTACCCTACAGGACACGCTGGATGCACTTCTGTGTGATCTGTACGGACACTCAGGCCGAGGGCCTTTGTGCCAGGATTGCCACTCGCAATGATGCGAGTGGAGCGCCTGGGTGCGGGACCTGACACTCATTGGGCTCCGGAGCCCAACGGTCGAAGACGACCACCGGGCTCACGCGATTAGCTTGGGCTCAAAGGGCTGAACGCAGGCTTAGAGACAAGTATGCCCACATCTGCTGAGGACTGAGGCATAGGGGCAGGTGATGCAGTGGGAAGAGAGGCTGGTGAACAGATGGGAGACACAAGACTGGGAGTGGCAACATGACTGCCCACAGAGACAGGAGTACCAGTGGACAGAGGGACAGCATCATCGGTGTCTGTGGGGCGCGAGGTTGTAGGAAAGGAGTCAGGCTGGACGGGAGAGGTCTCTGGGCCGACAGCGATGATCGCCGGATCATCAAGAGCCGGAGACCGAGAAGTGGAGGGGATTCAAACAGACACATCAGCCGGATGAGAGGTGCTCGAAGGCTCAGACTCTCCCATCCGTTGAGAAACCTCACACGTAGGAACGTGTGTGAAACACATCGACACAATCGACGTCAGATTGCGGTAGGTGAGAGACTCAAAGAAGAGAGCGTTGCGGGACTCAACAATGCGACAATGGGCGGGGTCCCAAAAATGCCAGGCCTTCGACCGCAGGGAGAGGCCAACGAAGGCACAAAAGCGACCCCGCGGAGAGACCTTGGACCCCTGCTGATCCTCTGTGTACCACACAGAAGCCACTAAGCCCCAGACACAAGCAAGACGTAGATCGGCACGGTGGCCAAACCAGAGCTCATACGGTGTAACGTGGTCCGGAAGAGGACCGTGCGGGAGGCGGTTCCAGACCCACGTCATGTAGGCAAATCCTTCGAATGCGAAGGATTCCGGGAGACCGTACTCAGACCGCATAGCACGAACTGCTCCTCCATGGTGCGGCTCCAGTGCTCAGAGACACCGTTCTGCTGAGGAGTGGCAGGAGCAAAGACCTGGTGAAAAATCCCGCGTCCGGCAAAGAAACTGTCCATGTCGCCAAGAAAATCGCCGCCGCGATCCAAGCGGAAGGTATGCAGCGAGTGGGGAGACTGACGCTCAGCCATCACTAGCCAGATACGAACCGCGAGAGCGGCATCACTCTTGTGGCGCAGGCTGTAGACCCACCGCATCCGGGTGAAGTCATCGGTCAGGGTCAGGACATATCGGCCCCGATCGGATAAGGACTCGATAGGGAGAGGACCGAGAAGGTCCAAATGGACCAACTCGAGGGGGCAAAGGGCTCGAGAACGGGAGTCATGGTAGGTGCAGCGATGCATCTTACCTTGAGCGCAGAACAACCAATCAGTCTTGGGCGGCTTCTTGAAAGAGGCCGCGTCAAGGCCGAGGGCGGGCTGTGTCCTAATGAGATTCGACACAGTGTCGGAGCCCACATGACACAGACGACGATGTAGCAGGCACTGATGCTCAGTAGACAGGACACCAGTGACAAACACACGAGCAGGAGGAGAAGGGGAGTAAGGAGAAGAAGAGATCCGAGGAACACGATATAGATCATCCACAACAGAGACATGAAGAATAACAGTGCGAGTATCAAGAGTAGTCACTGTCGCGGAGTCGGTAGTGTGCTCCATAGAAAGTTCCATCAAAGTGCAGGCACGCACAGAGAGCAAACTGAGCTCAAGGTCAGGCACAAAAAGCATGTCGAAGAGATACAAGGGGCCAGAAGGACCATCGAAGCACACAACCCCAACACCCTGGACTGGCAATGACTGACCAGAGCCTGTGCGAACGGAACGAACAGACGCCACATGACCGAGGACAACGAAGTCACTACGACGACATGTCATGTGGTGAGTGGCACCAGAATCGATGATCTAGATGCCACCCGAATCACGACTGGAGGACGTCATGGTGCAACGGGCAATGGAACACTTGGCTACAGATGGGCGCTTGGCAATAGAGGAGGGAGAACGACGAAGGGCGCACAGGTGAGTCATAGAAATCCAATCTGTACTGTCAGGCCCATCATCATCACATGCCAGCTGTGCTGCCCCACACAAGTCATCACGAGAGGAGAGAACAGACAAACAAACAGTCTGTGAACCACCCGTCTGTGATAACACACTCGCACCTCCCTGAGAGCGAAGTGCCAGGAGCTGACGGAGCTCGGCGATGGTGCGGTCACGGGGGTCCGGGTCTCCGCTTCTCGCCGGTGGGGAAGCGGGAACTGCTGCGGTCGTGGTCGCCACATGACCAGAGGCTGTGCTGCTTGACACAGACCATTGTGCATGTGCAGCCTGAAGACCGTGAGTGATCCGTGCCCAGTTGAGCGGCTACTGGCACTCGGTGTAGCGGTGAATGCCTCCACAGTTTTAGTAATGAACAGTGCGTCCAGTGCTACCGCCTGATGACTACTACTGCGATGACTGCTATTGTGGTGACTGTTGCTGGCCCGAGCCATGCTTCTTTCTGCTCTTCTTCCCCTGTGCTGCTACTACCACACCCTGCGTCTGAGTCCGGGTAGCTGGGGTGGAAGGAGAAGAGGAGGACGTGCCAGAGGATGGAGAAGTGAACTGCGAGAGAGGCGTCGGTGTGACGCGATGACCGGTGCAGCAAGTGAACTCTCCTGGTGGGCGACGGCTGCCTCACGAGCGGATGTCACCTGGAGGAAAAGCTGATGCTCCCAAGGAAGAAGCTGAAGGGAGGTGGAGAAAGGCTCGAGCGTGGCATCGCTGTACCTTGTGAAGATGTCGGCATGCTCAAGACGGACTCAGATAATGAGCGTACGAAGCGCCCACAACTGTGTCCCACCTGCGGTCCCAAGGTGCGTGTAGATGCGCATGGCGCGCTGCCAGTAAGCAACTACGGACTCGGCAGGTCCTTGACGAAGGGAGTGGAAGGCGCGAATGTGAGTTGCGTGGGTGGTGTGTGTCTCTGCAGCAAGCAGGGATAATGCCAGCTTCCAGTCCCGATGTGGGTCAGCACCCGCGCCTGTGCCGGCCTCTCCAAGGAAGGGGCGGAAGTCCACGACAGTCTCGTGAGGCATGGCATAAAGAAGTCTGTGCATTGCCCAAGCCGCTGTCAGCACCTGAGCACGGTTCGTAACCTGGTACTCACTGTGGTAGTAGGGCCAAACTCCCTCGGAAGTGGCCCAAACCTGGAAAAGGGTCTCCCAGCAGTCAAAGCTGTCCTCGCTGACATATCGTGGGGGCAGTGTCTCGAAGTCCTTGGGTTGCCGCTCTGTAGGTAGAGCAACCACAGGATGGGAAAGACGGGGGATGGGGAAGACATCGGGATGAGGAAAGTCGCCGAGGTAGGTCTCAGGCGAAGATCGGATCGCCGGGAACAGGGAACCAGAACGCGTCTGCAACTGGCGAAGACACTCCTGAAGTACGCGAATCTCCCTCTCGGGAGTGTCATCGTCCATGCCTGGCATATCAGGGTCCTCCTCCAAAGGATCACAAAGTGGCGGGTCCTGTTCTGCTGCTCTTCTCGGTGTAGATGTTGACTGCTGTGTAGAAGGTGTGATACCGCCGACTCCCCCGGAGGTGTGCTGTGGGGCCGTGGACTGATTCCGAAGAAGATCAGTGAGCGTGCGGATGGCGTCGGTTTGCTACTGCTGTAGGCGACGTATCTCATTGTGCTGACTCCGCAGGTCCGCAATGGCCTGCGAGCGTGGGCTCATGACCCCGGAGGAGGAGGAAGAAGGATCTGGCGGTCCTTTGTCTTTGTCACTGGTCAGAGCCATGTCAGCGCTTAGTGTGGGGCCGAACGTAAAAAATGCTCTGAACGACAAACCGACAGCATTTCTTGAGGAGTTGAAACGTCCGGAAGAAGTGACGTTTTGATCCCAAAATTGCCGACGTCAGCACAGCCCCACCGTGTGACCGGTGGAGGTGACCTCGTCACCCCCTGCTCGCGGTGGCGCATGGGCTGCGCAGACCAGCGCAGTGCCACACAGACCTGCGTAGTGTTGCGTAGTTTCTGCGCAGCAGAAACTGCGCAACAGCTGCTGCTGCGCTACTGCAATGCTGCTGCTGTGCAGCTGCTGCTTCCATTGTTGCTGCTTAGCTGCTGGTGCACTGTAGTCGCTGCAGTTGCTACAATGTTGTTGTTGCACTGCTGCTTCTTCCGCTGCTACTGCTACGCTGCTATTTCTGCTCGCGGCTGCTGATGCCGCCGCTACTACGAGTTGTTGCCGCCGTTGCGTGCTGTTAGTACTCGCAGCCGCCGCCGCAAGCTGCTGTTGCGAGCTTCTACTCCTTTTTTTTGTGTGTACAGGCTGGCAGCCAGACATGGCTGCTACTTCCACCTGGTGGTGGTGGTGGTGCTGCTGCTACTGCAGGAGCTAGTAATGCCACAGCTCACCCGATGTGGTGGTGGGGACTGAGTGATGATGTCGTTGTTGAAAAACGGCTGCACCAAGTCCCAGGATACAGCGGTGGCGGTGACTCTCACTGCCGCTGCCGATGCTGCGTCTCTACGACGCAGCTCAGCGAGAGGAGTATCGCTGCTCTGATACCATGAGAAAATGCGTGGAAGCTTCCTAGTGATATTGCCGCTGACTAGGCGTCAGTGCCTGGTCAGACGGTGACGACAGTCACATGTCGTGCACACAACGGCAAGGGTTTGGCTAAGGGACACAAGGCACAGTGTCAGAATGCTTTAATAACATTTGCAGAGAGGAATGAAAAATGACAGGTCCATCGCATAAGTACCTGTCGCGGCGCACGGCGGGTGTCCCACGCGGCAGTGCAAGGTCTGTCCTAAAACCGGCCCAAAACCACTGTCTTGGCCGTAACTCAGCGTAGACAAGTCAGAACGCTATGCCGTCTGAACCTACACCTACAGAATCTCAAGCCGGACATTTGTTGCCGGATGCATGCATGTGACTGGTCACATGCATGCATCCGGCAACAAACGGTGGACACACAATGCATAGACATACAAATCGGGCCCACGGCCAGTCCACCGATAAAATCCTACGAGCTGCAGAAAAACTGCATAAGGTCCCAGGACTTTGGGGCGACCGTCGATCAGCTCCGAGCAGGTAGTCCACCACCAGACAACGCCCCGGTGCCACCTGGGTTCGCATCAGGGATCAGCACAAGCATGGACACGACCGAGTGGTAACAGTAAACTGTACGGGTCGACAGGAACGTCACAAATCACAACATTTTGTTGTTGATGTATGTAATATTTGTATGCGATGTGTCACAGCCCTGTCACTTCATTGGATACTTAATAAACTTGCCTAGTTGCTAGCATCTGAGGATGTCTTCAACAATGAACTCCTTGTCCTCGTCCACTTCGGTAGGGGATGGCAAGGGTAGCTCTCTACTGGGGAACTTATTGCTGGTGTCTTGATGAGGTTTGAGTCATCTAAATTTAAAAACTTTGTGGATGGTCATGATATCATGCAAGCGAACTGATCACAAGTACAATCACAAGTGCCTGGATCTCCTTGAAGACAAACAGGCCCAACCACCAAATTTTGAGTCTTGCAAAGTCCCACATTCGCACCTTTTTGTCCGCCTAAAAACGTAGGACACCGTCACCGCCATGGAACACGATGTCCGTCCGATGGTTGTCAATTGCTCGTGTCTTTGTGAACGATTAACCTGTCTCATCCCATGTAATGTAAAATTCTCGCCGCTGCACGTCGAGATCGGGTATGTTACTTGAATTATGCAAACTTGCCGGTGTTGCGGGAAACTTGATTTAGACCACCTCCAAAGGTATTTTCCCCGTGGGTGTGGACATCGCGAAGTTGTATGTTTGCTTTGTGGTCACGAGCTTGACTATCGATTCAGTTCCATTTGGTTTCTCACACAACATGGAGCAATTTCTCAAGCGTGTTACTGGTCTACGCAGTCTACCTATTGTATAAGGATGGAACATCATTTATAGCTAGATCCGTGTTTTGTAACGAGTCATCAATTCCCACCACAGTCTGAAAGTGAACATCCTATATCAGGCGTTTCTCATGGAGGATGAGATATCGTATAGACAAACAATGTTATTGAGAAGTATCCATGTTGTTCACTAGGTGGTGACTGTCATTGTCATCGTAGTGTTTGGACATGATATTTGAGAAAACTCGTCAACTACCACAAGAATCGCATTGAACCCCTCCGGTATTGCTGGGAAACCAGACATGAAGTCTCAGAAATGCTCGACAGTGGCTCATTCTGCACTGGTAGTGGTTGAAACAAACCCAGAAGGTTGATTTATTCTCACATATGCCATTGACACACACAAGACCATTTCTAGGAGTTTACAAAGTCGGTTTTCATCTTATATCATGAGTAGTACTTACTTAGCTTCTTGAGCATCTTGTCCTTGTCAAAGTGTCTACTTGGATTGGTGTTGTACACCTTTAACATAATCTTATTCAATCCTTTGTTCAAAGGTATAAAGACCTCGCGAGTGAATGGCCATTGCTTGTGTAGAATGTCAAATTGTAACTTTTGCACTTTCATCTCCATCAAACTGTTTGTTGTCCCGTGCAAGAAGTCAACTGGTGGAGTGATGGCCCTTGGGATTCCTTCATGCCTTAATGCCTTAACACCTTCTTCCACTAAAGGCTAACCTTCATCATGATGAAGGCTATCCTTATCCCATTGTAGTGTGCGGTCGGTGCCACGTGGCTCAAGTGGGGATCTGTGGCTTGTGGTGGTCAAATGGGATGGCTTTAGGGTCACAGATCCTCAAGCACCGCGATTTTGGCCTAGTCGACGTAAGGTTTTTCCAAATTCATGACTTTTGGTGTCATATGCTGGGGATTCGAGTCTCAACGTGCGGATGCCAAGGATGACTAAATCCAAGGTGTGAGTGTAGCATGCGGCGGACACCAGGTGGCTCAAGCGGGGGTCCTTGGCTTGTGGGCGGTCAGACTGGATGGCTTGACGGTCGAAGATCCTCGAGCACCGCAGTTTGGACCTAGTCGGCTAATATTTGCATCCGAATCCGTTACACCCAAAAAGCCAAAATGGTTCTCCAAGCATTTCCCTTAATCAAGGGGTCTTCCTTTAAATTCACATTTCATGTCCAAGTCCAGAAAAATTTTTCATTTCATCTTGGCTTAGTTGAAAATTTCAAAGGACAATTTATCAGTGCAAGTATTTCCACACGAAACATAAACCATCATGGCGTGATGTGTGGTTTATAGAGGGAAAGATTCTCGATACACTGAGCTTTATGTGACTCATTCTTTCTAGTCCTTTTTGTAGATTAAGATGTGCCTCACTTGTATAAAGTGAGTTTTTAAGGGGAACCTTGATTAACAAACATCTTCATTACTTTGAAATCAAGCCTTAATTTATCATTGGCTTGGTGTATGGGTCTTCCTCAATCTACAGTGTATGGATCTCAACCATGTCCTTTGGTCGCCAACTGAGATCATTCAATAAATTTGTTTTTCTAGGGTGGTAAATGATGTCGTAGTTGAAGTTGGACTTGTGGAACTCCATCCATTGAGTCTGTCGATGGATCAGATTTGGCTGATTAGGATATTTGAGGGTGTTGTGGTAGGTACGGGTATCACATCGTCGGCTTTTGAGGTTCTTCCACTCCGTACAAAAAGCATGTACATCCACCAACCTTTCCTTATTGTGTTCCACATAATTTGTCCCCGGTCCGTGTATTTTCTAGGACATACATGCAACTGGTTGTTCTCCACCGCTGTTGTGATGTAGATTGCTTGATCAAACGTGTCGGTGGTCATGACGTAGTTCACGATTCTAAGACGTCACTCATATCAGAGTGTCTCTTGAAACAATGAAATCTCATTTTTTGTTGTCATCCCATTTCCACAAAGTGATTGTTTGGTGGGATCAGAGAGAGGCGTTTTCATCATGGTATAGTAACGAACAAACGAGGACTTCTAGATGTAGAACATGTGGAAATTTATGGACGTTGGACCAAACATCTACTGCCACCAAATCTTTTGGGTCTATCACAATATGTTTGTCGCAGATGATGTTGCCCAAACACTCAATCAATCGGTGAACCAAGTAGCAATTCAAGGTCTTTCCTTGGATTTTCTCTCTTTGTAGAAATTGGCGCACTTTTCAAAGATATCCATGATGATACTCAGTTGTACACCACAATGTTGCCAAGGTTGAAGACATCAAAGTCGTGAAGGAAAACGTTGGACCGGAAAATATTGCTTATTGCCACCATAAATGTCGTAGGAACATTTTTTAGCCCAAGAGGCATGACCATGAGATCACAGTCCCCATAGTGAGTGGAGAATGACGTCTTCTCGATGTCCTTATCTAATAGTACCTATGATCTGTTGATAACGCCTCTGTAGGTCAAATTTGGTCAGATTTCACGCTTCTTCAAGTTGGTCAAAGAGATCATCTGCATGCAAAGGAGTGTAGGTTCTTGATGGTGATGTTGTCCCATGCACGTAATTACACACATTCACAATTTCCTGGTCCCATTTTCAACCAAAATTACCAACGTTGCATATGGTTACTTGAAGAGGCGAGTGAAAGCCTATCCGAGCATCTCGTCCAACTATCGTTTTAGCTTGTCGAACCCGGGGTTGCTCATTCCTTGATGGTAGGTCTGCTGTCCGGTTTCACGTTGATCTTGTGGTTGTCACCATTTAAGGAGGTACCTTGTGAGGTCGTTCGTTGGGCAAGCTTCCTTTGAACTCCTCCATGAGGAGTAAAAACTCCTCAATGAAAGTTGTAAAAATGCATTATCAAGGCCGACGAGGACGATGAGTGTGTTGCTTTCACGATCTCACCCACTTTGCCAGGTTCCACCTGAACAACCCACACGTGAGCCCCTCATGAGGAAGAGCTTTTTTCCATGTCATCCAAGATGAGCGGCGTGCTTTATCACGTTATGTCCACTACAAGTTCCTCTCTTGCTTCCGTCTCTCCTGCTTCCTTAAACTATTGTTTCATTAAGGGCCACTTGATTAGTACGAGGAGTGTTGCACTGTTGTGCTCTAAAACGTTTCTCCAATCTCGAGAGTTTTCCTGGTGGATTGATGTTTTATCCAGACCTCTATGTTTTCCATTTTATATCCACAATTTCTTGCCAACCTCATGCATGCTTGCAGGCGTTGCATCTGGCTTGAGACTCTACATCCATAGGTTTAGAGGATTATGTACTTAAGTGATTATATACAAAATTACGGCCAAAACAATAATTTTGAGCCGGTTTTAGGACAAACTGGCATTGCCGCGTACGTCATCCGCCGTGCACCACAATCGATTTTAATGCTGTGTACTTGTCAGTTATCATTCCTCTTTGCATGTTAAACCATTGAACCCTTTGATACCATGTCCGTCTCTGTAGTCCAACCATGTTGCCCCAAGGTTCCGATGTGGTCAGACCACCGTGGCTGTGGCAACGCGGGCCACCGCGATGCGGCATCGATGTGGCAGATGGGAAAAAACATCGATTTTGCCCTTCCTGGAGCGTCAGACCCTCACGAATACATGGGGCCTGATACTCGCAACCTGAGTTAAAAAATGTTGACGGAGGTCGTTCAACTTCTCCATTGGACATTGCAAACCGATAAGGGGATTCATGCAGCCTTCTTGCATTCAATTGACATGTGTGACATCTGGCAAGTACGTTGGATTGGAGATTTTAAAAGGAAACCAATCATAATGTCTCGCATTCTATAATGGCATGCCAACAGGTTAGAGCTTGTGTGACATGGCCGGTTGGGCGGTTGTCTATAATTGATCTCCAATCTGGTGTACATTCAGTGCATCTGTCATGGCTTTTGTCACAACTGGACACCGCGATGCGAATGGTGCATGCATCCATACAATTCCTTGTACAACGGCACGTCTCGTGCGCCCGTCCGCATGTAATGCTTCGTCCCTACGCATCCACTTGTCCGCTTATCTGTTTAACTGCTCCCTGGACAGGTGGATGCGCAGGAAGTCCGGTTGTACGCTGCAAACCGCAGCGTACGACCGGACTTCGGATCGTACGCGATGGACCAGAGTCACATGGCGGCCTCCTCATTGTAAGAGGTTCACAGTAACTCAACAACGATACCTTTGTTTTCGAGCTTTGACACTTCGACATTCTACGGCAGTGCCGCACTGCCGAGCCACACCAGGTAGTTCCAGGAACTGCCTGGCCAACATGCCGCCAAGGCGGACAGCCACCATCTCATCAGGATGTAGGGGCTCGTCTTTTGCCTCTGCCACTAGCTCCCAGCAGTTCATCAAGCCAGATTTTTCCCCTCCAACCGCTGGAAATCTCCATGGAGACATGTTGACGCTAGCACTATCACGATACTACCGCCCAGTGCCTACTCCTTCCAAGAGCCCTGGCTTCTTCTGTGGCATCTCCGTTACCACTATGAGCGGTACATGCGACCGCATCAGAGGGCATTTCGGGGAAACCAATGGTAACATTGGCTGCTGTGAGCACCCCCCACCAAAGGCACGTGATGCGCTCGGGCTTGAGCGAGCACTACGTCCTCTCAGCGACTGGAAGCCTGTTGATGCAATGCTGTTCAACGGTCTTGGCGATTCATGGGGGACAACGACAAAACCTGTCGCATGGACGTCGCTGTTTGAATTGCTGCAGTGTGCTGAAGCTTTGGAGCATGCCAGGCTTCGAGCCGAAAGTGACGACGACCCTATGGCCTCGCAGGCACGTCTGGTGTGCGTTCAATGGTTGAAAAACCTGACAGCCAGCTGCTATAAGAGGCACTTCAGCGCAGCCAGCACTTGCAGAAACAGTAGGAACAGGAAGAGGTGCAGCAGCAACAGGTTTTGTCTCTCTCTCTCTCTCTCTCTCTCTCTCTCTCTCTCTCTCTCTCTCTCTCTCTCTCTCTCAAGACCAACATGTAGACCTGAGCAGCCTTGCAAAAAGGATGTAAACCAGCATGCGCACGCATTGTGACAACGCGACAACCACTGCATTCCAGGAAGCTATCGTTGAGCTCATGGCATGCGGTAATCTTCCGATTTCGTTCACACGGGAGCCACTGCTGAACAAGGTTCTCGCTTTGTCACTCTCAAACGTTTCACTCAACTCTCATCAACCCATTACTCACGCTTGACCTCAACTTTCTCTCATGGCCTACGTGTCTACCTTGCGCCTTTGGACATCGCTCCTCCGCAAGCCTCCGCGCCTAACTCCTCACTACGTCTCAAGTCTTGTTGCTTTCATAATCAATCAGACGTGCTCTGCTATTTCCGCATGTCTTCTTGCTTTTGACTGATTTTTCCACTGTCATCTCCCCTCGCTGCATTCTTCTAACATGGTATTAGAGCATCAGGCAACATCACCTGGTGTCCCGTGACCCAGTTGTCGCTTCACCGCCACAATCGCTACACTATCCTGTCCAGCATTCATCTGTCGCTGCCGCTGCCACCTTGTGCCACTCAGCTTCATCAGCAGCTGATGTCAGCAGCACTGCTCCAATTTCTCCTTAAGCTGAACCGATGTCTCGTTACCATGCTCAAGCCTTATGCCCAAAGGCATGCCCCCGGCCAATATTCGGTGAATCGTCATCAAAACAGTAGTAAGCAGCTCTCGAGCCGCTACCTGTCGACATCTTCCTCGAAGCTTCCTGCCCCCCGCATTCCTGCTCATCTACATTTCTACAACTACCACAAGTATCCTTGTCTGCCACATCTGCTTCATTTGTTCCATCTGCATTTGCCTCATCGTCTTTGCTACCTTCCTCCCTAGCCGCTGTCTCGCACCGCCTCCACTCGTCCTCAGCAGCAACAGATTGCCATCCACAGTCAGGATATTGGACATCACCAGTCTACCCGCTCTTGTTTTGAGCCAACTGGGGAAGAAGCTATCACTATCCTGATGTCCGCAAATATCTCTGTAAGACCTCATGGCTTCTCCTACTGCAGCCAAATTTTCAGAACATTGCTTGAAGAAGTAGCTGATGAGTGGGTGCAGTCCGATGTGCAGGCGAGCCGCGAGGTGAGCCGCAGCATTCGAGGCGCGGGCTGAACCTGTTGGAGATGCCACAACACTTGAGGGACGAGCACGATAAGGCAGGAGATCACGGAGGAACACGTGGACGCGGTGCATAAGCACGAGCGTTGAGAGACTGAACAGATGCTGAGCAGTTGGAGGAGAAAGTTATGAATGAGTGGAGGCAGTGCCGAGGCGCGGGCCGAAAGGCCGCAGCGCTGAGGCACGGGCCTCCAAGTAGAAGAAACCACAGAGCAGGAGTGGGTGCGGTTCTGAGTGTGGGCAAGTTGGCAGGCAAGCCGCAACAACGACAGAACGAGCACTTGAAGGGTGAGCGGAACTGGAAGTAAGCTGGAAGTAGACGCAGTGACAATGTGCGGGAAACCGTCACATGTCACGGGCGTTGAAGCAGGAGATTGATCTTGGATGCAGCCGTTGTCTTGGCGGGCACGAGAGTATGAAGAGGATTGGAATGCAGAAGGAGATGCTTGAGGAGGATCAGAGTTGGTACTGGGGGCGGGCCGAAGGGCCGAGCCAGAGTGGGGGCAGGGCGAAGCCCGGGCGGAGACAAAGTGAATGAACTGATGATACTGGTTGATAATAGCATGCAATACAAGATGGTTAAGTACTAGGTCCTACGGAGCTACCTCTAGTCCTACGCTAGTAGTTCCATCTACTATGGTGGGCGATACAAGACCATCCGCCGCAACCACTGTGTTGCTGCTGCTGCTTGGTGCGGAGCGGCTTCGCCGATCCGCACAGGGAGAGGTCTGTTTCTTTGAGCGAGCATCCCGATTGTTCCTGCTTGTTGATGCTTTGTCGTGTAGTGGGGACCGGATCGCGTGCAGCTCGTTAGAATGTTGGCGCGGGAGGCACTAACGGGCCTTGCCTTGATGTCGAGCCAAAGGGAGAGGGTCGTCAGTTGACATTTCCGCTTTGATGCTTGATGTCGTTGGCTTTGTGCGAGGACGGAGATGACCATGGTTGACCTTTTTATTGTTCCGGTCAGGGTGAGGGAGCTCGGTAAAGCTTGTGGGTATATCGGAGAGGACAACGTCACCTTGGGGTATTCCCTTAATCTTCTGACACCCGCCCTGAATGGCACAAGGTGACGTTGCAGTTTCTGAGACTCGGACCATGCAGGAGGAGTGAATCCATGTGTCCAAAGGGGAAGGAGTATCAGGAGCAGTTGTAAGGGTGTCCTGTAGCTGCAGGCTTGATGAGGTGGAATGTTGATGGAGGAAAGGTGAGGAGGAGGAATGGGGTATGCTTTGCACTTGTTTGTTTTGATGTTTCCAGAGGGGAGTGACTGATGGTTCATCAGAGGAGGTAGAGTGCGGAGTGGTGGGGGAAGCAGGTAGTGATCAAAGAGGTGGCCGAGAGTGGTTGAAAGAGTGAAGTGGAAAGATCCATTGGGGGAACTGGGACAGATGAGAGGTAGCTCAAATGGGGAATCTGTAGTGAGCATAAGGCTGTCAGGCGTCACTGCAACTGATGAAATGCTGAGGGGTGAGGGAGGAGGCGACAGTGGTGTTGAAGGGTCAGGAGGACTGTTGTAGTGTGGAAGTGGCAGTCTGAGCAACGAAGGTCCAGGCGTCGGTGGGATACGGAGGGAAGTTGGTGTAGTTGCAATGACCAAGGTACTGTCGAGAGTGGGAGCTACAAACATGGAGATTGTTGTGCGGTGATGATTGCTGCATGTAGGTGCGTTGAAAGGAGGCGGTGATGTCAGCGGTGAGAACCCAGGAGGGACTGCGTAGTGCGGCAGGGAAGGGAACCCAGAGGAACTCTCTTTTGTAGGAGAGGTAGCTGGTGTAGAGAGAGCTGGCTGAGATTCAATGAGAATTCCAGCTGCGGGTATGGAAGGTGATGCGTGGTTGGTGAGTGTGGGAGTCTGTGCTGGAGACAATGTAATTGAGACTGAAATTTGTGCGACAGTTACTGGTTTTAGTTCTTGGCGAATTTTCCTTGCAGCCAGGGTAGTGAGGAGGACCCATTTGCTTTCTACGGCTGTAGGTTGATGGAGGGAAAGTTCTGAGCTGCTGCCAGTGAGGATTGCAAGGAGCTGATGTTGCATGCCAGTGAGTTGTGCAATTGTTGAAGTTTCCGCCTGGGAAGAGGTGCTGAAGGGTGTCCAGCGTGATGATGCTGCTGGAGTAGTCACTGTACTGCAGAGGTAAAACTGAGTGATAAAGATGAGTGTGCTGTCGAGCATGCGAGTGTGATGGTTGAGTTGGTTGTTGGTACCGATTTTTGCAAAGAGTAGCTTTTCCAGAGCTGACGTTGCCACTACGTCAAGCCAACGAGCAAGCTGCCTCCACGGTCTTGTTGGTGCTGCTGGTTCTGCTGTTGCCGCAGTGATGCTGGTTGAGGTGTTCGAAGTTTTGAAGAGAGAGGATGAGGTTGAGAAGCGGAACGTGCTTAGATGTGATGGAAGAAACGTCAGGGTGCAGGTTGGCTGATGCTGATGCTATCCGTCATTGGATCATTGGCAAGTTCAAGAGAGACACAATTCTTGCTGTTGCAGAGAGGCTGCTGCTGTTGCTTCGACTGCTGTTGCTGGCAGTTGGCGGAGGCATTTCACGTGGTAGGAGGATGTTGGAGCGCACTGGCTGCAATGGCTTCGACGTTGTGCCCATACACAGCGTCTTGACTTTGCAGAAAGGAGAGGAAGGTAGCAACAATAGTGCGGATGGCTCGGAACGATGGCGTGGTTTGATCAGTGATGACGCAGCGCGGCTCGTCGATTCAGGCGTTAGAGAGGCAGAGGCGATTGAAAGAGGATGCAGGTTCTTTCACTGAGCTCTGATACCATGTCAGAACATTGCTTGAAGAAGTAGCTGATGAGTGGGTGCAGTCCGATGTGCAGGCGAGCCGCGAGGTGAGCCGCAGCACTTGAGGCGCGGGCTGAACCTGTTGGAGATGCCATAGCACTTGAGGGACGAGCACGATAAGGCAGGAGATCACGGAGGAACACGTGGACGTGGTGCATAAGCACGAGCGTTGAGAGACTGAACAGATGCTGAGCAGTTGGAGGAGCAAGTTATGAATGAGTGGAGGCAGTGCCGAGGCGCGGGCCGAAAGGCCGCAACGTTGAGGTACGGGCCTACAAGTAGAAGAAACCACAGAGCAGGAGTGGGTGCGGTTCTGAGTGTAGGCAAGTTGGCAGGCAAGCCGCAACAACGACAGAATGAGAACTTGAAGGGTGAGCGGAACTGGAAGTAAGCTGGAAGTGGACGCAGTGACAATGTGGGGGAAACCGTCACATGTCACGGGCGTTGAAGTAGGAGATTGATCTTGGGTGCAGCCGTAGTCTTGGCGGGCACGAGAGCATGAGGAGGATTGGAATGCAGAAGGAGATGCTTGAGGAGGATCAGAGTTGGTACTGGGGGCGGGCCGAAGGGCCGAGCCAGAGTGGGGGCAGGGCGAAGCCCGGGCCGAGACAAACTGAAAGAACTGATGATACTGGTTGATAATAGCATGCAATACAAGATGGTTAAGTACTAGGTCCTACGGAGCTACCGCTAGTCCTACGCTAGTAGTTCCATCTACTATGGTGGGCGGTACGAGACCAGAAGCTACAACCATTGTGTTGCTGCTGATGCTTGGTGCGGAGCGGCTTCGCCGATCCGCACAGGGAGAGGTCCCTTTCTTTGAGCGAGCGTCCCGGTTGTTCCTGCTTATTGATGCTTTGTCGTGTAGTGGGGACCGGATCGCGCGCAGCTCGTTGGAATGTTGGCGCGGGAGGCACTAACGGGCCTTGCCTCGCAGTCGAGCCAGAGGGAGAGGGTCGTCAGTTGATATTTCCGTTCCGATGTTTGATGTCGTTGGCTTTGTGCAAGGACGGAGATGACTATGGTTGACCTTTTTTTTGTTCCGGTCAGGGTGAGGGAGCTCGGTAAAGCTTGTGGGTATGTCGGAGATGACAACGTCACCTTGGGGTATTCCCTTAATCTTCTGACACACATTTCCCTCATTTTCAGGATATCGGACACCAGCAGTCTTCCTGGCTGTCGATCTCAGGCCAACTGGGGAACAAGTCGTCACTCTCCTGACAAAAGAGCAGCTTCCTACCTTGCTCGCGCTCACTGTTGCACACCCTAAATCTCCTCCATCTTCCTCTGTCACCGCTGCTTCGATCAGCTTCATCCCCTTCCCTCACATCGCTATCCTCATCCTCATCATCCTCCTCTCTGTCTGCACCGCGTATTCACCTCATGAACTTACACATCCTTTACATCCCGTGCTCTGCTTCAACACCAGCTTCACCATAATCATCATCAATGTCATCACACTCCTCATCGTTCTATAACGCACGTCGGTTCGTCGTTGTGCCCACTCCATCATCAGTCGCTTCTACGCCTCCCGCATCGTCCTTTGCTTGGCACAAGGATCTGCCCGGTCGCATCGCTTATTTTGCGATGACTTACGCCCAGGTCGAAACTTTGGAAGCACACGCAGTTCGCCCCTGCACCCACCTTTCATCATCAGCTTCCTCCTCATCATCAGCAATTGCCAGCATCTGCCACCAATATAAGGATCTGCACGAGCTAGCTGCCAGCGTCGCAGCAGCCTACACCCACGCTGGCAACAGATTTCTGGCGGTGCGTTGGCTCTCATCCTCCCCTTGCCGCATTCTACTCCTCTACCCTACTGCGCATGTGGTTTTGCCCCTGTGTCCAATCCATCAATATCATTGTACTACGTGATAACCGCTTTCGTCATCCGCTCGGCACAAGGATCTGCCCGATTGCATCGCTCTTCTGGCAACGACCTGCGTCTACGCCAAAACTTCCGCAGCGCACGTGACTTGCCCTTGTGCCCAAATCCACTCTCAGCAACTACTGCCATCATCATCTGTGATCGTGCCCTCTTGTAACACTGCCGTCGTGCCTGTCTACACCAAAGCATTCACAAGAACACACAATCCTGTACCCAGTAGACGCCTACCTCACCACATCATCCTCCACCACCAGGTGCTCTTGCACCCTCGTCCACTCAAGAAACAGCTCTGCCACAATACACTAGCCTTCTCCTTCCTGTTGCTGCCTGCCTGCTCGACATAACAGTGCAACGACAAACCATTGCCATCTTCAATGAATTCGCCTCTCTATCATCACATTACCTTCCTATGCTTCAATGACGATGGGAGTCATAACTTTGCACAATGGCGTCGTCAACTTTGACGTGAAAACTCTAACATGGACATACATGGTTTCAACCTCCTTGATGTACTTCGAAACATCAAAAGCAGAGAAGCCCACAAAAGTGCACGAGGAAACCGAGAGTACAAAGAACCCCAAACTCAACTGCGCGGGCTTCTCTATATGACACTACTTATGAAGAATTTCACCACATCATCAAAGCACACCGACAGCAACCTCTTCCCCGGACTATAGGAGCAACCAGGGACTACTACGCCCAAAGAGGAACACAGTCTCCTGAACCACGTCCGGCTCCTCTTGATCCTCCTCCACACAACCTATTTGAGCAGGAACAACGTCTTCAGTTGCAACCCTTCATCGGAGATCGTAGGAGAATTGAGGAGGAAGCAGAGCTAAGGGCAATTGAAGAGCGGCCTCGCACTCCTCAATCTTCTACATCCTCTAATGGGATAAACTACTAGGAGCGTTACTACTAATCACCCAGTGTTGTCCCACAGCACCAAGCAATAGTGAATCTCTTGTCAAGCTTCAAGGGGGGTCTCGGAATGAAGCCTTGACAAGAAAGAGAGGAATATCAGAATATCTCAATAACGGTTCAGGTCCAACCACCGAACCATCTTGACTAACGTTCACCTAGTCATTCGACCGTTCAGGACTCACCGTCAAGTCATCCCTTAATAAAATGAGACATGTCTGCTGCATTTGACCAGCGAAAAGAAGTTATTGTACTATTTTCTCCTGTTCTATTCACATGTACCAAGGATGTTCATTCCCTCGAGTTTAACCCAAACCAGTTCTCTCCATCTTGTTCGCCTTTGGTTCTACATTTCGTTGCCGTGTCTTTGTTCTGCTTTCTTTTAGCTCATTCTGCCCTAGCCATCCACCCTTTGTTCATGCCTTCTCGCTTCGTCACTCAAAATCTTCGCTCAACTCTCTTTAACCCATCACTCACACTCAACCTCAACTTTCTCTCAAGGCCTGCCTGTCTACCTTGCGCCTCTGGACATCGCTCCTCCGCAAGCCTCCGTGCCTAAGTCCTCACTGCGTCTCAAGTCTTACTACTTTCATCAGTAGTCAGACATCCTCTTCTCTTTCCGCATGTCAACCTGCTTCTAACTGCTTCTGCCACTGTCATCTCCCCTTGCTGTATTCTTCTGACTCATACATACATACATACATATACACATACATACATACATACATACATACATACATACATACATACATACATACATACATACATACATACATACATACATACATACATACATACATACATACATACAT